>JAPZLJ010000081.1:0-32147 GCA_027474245.1 Spheniscus humboldti
CAGGCCCAGCGCCTGGGGGGGGGGAAGGGATGGGATGGTCACCCTGCGCCATGGGGGGGACGGGGGACGGGGGACGGGGGACCGTGTCCCCAGGGTGTCCCCAGGGTGTCCCCAGGACGCCCCGTGCCGTGGGTTTCTGCGCGTCTCCAGGGTGCCCCGCGCCCCCGGGACGTCCCACAGAACAGGGCGCCCAATACTCCCCCCCACCCCGTGCCCCACGTCCCCAAGGTGCCCCACGTCCCCCGGATGTCCCGTGTCCCCAGGATGCCCCGTGTCCCCTGGATGCCCCACGTCCCCAAGATGTCCCGTGTCCCCACAATGCCCCGTGTCCCCAAGATACCCCATAGTCCCGTGCTGTCCCACGTCCCCGGGATGTCTCGTGTCCCCACGATGCCACGTGTCCCCACGATGCCCCGTGTCCTCAAGATGCCCCATGTCCCCAGGATGCCCTGTACTCCACGCTGTCCCATCTCCCACGGTGCACGGTGTCCCATGTCCCCAGGACACCTCTTGTCCCCAGGACTCCCCATAGCAGAGGGTGCCCCAGATGTCCCCAGGATGTCCCATGTCCCCTGGATGCCCCACATCCCCAAGATGTCCCGTGTCCCCACGATGCCCCGTGTCCCCAAGATACCCCATAGTCCCATGCTGTCCCACGTCCCCGGGATGTCTCGTGTCCCCACGATGCCACGTGTCCCCACGATGCCCCGTGTCCCCAAGATGCCCCATGTCCCCGGGATGCCCTGTACTCCCACGCTGTCCCATCTCCCACGGTGTCCCATGTCCCCAGGACACCTCTTGTCCCCAGGACTCCTCTTGTCCCCAGGACTCCCCATAGCAGAGGGTGCCCAGACGTCCCAGGATGTCCCATGTCCCCGGGATGCCCCACGTCCCCAAGATGCCCCGTGTCCCCACAATGCCCCGTGTCCCCAAGATGTCCTGTGTCCCCACGATGCCCCACGTCCCCAGGATGCCCTGTAGTCCCGCGCTGTCCCATGTCCCCAAGATGTCCCGTGTCCCCGCGCTGTCCCACGTCCCCAAGATGTCCCGTCCCCACGATGCCCCACGTCCCCAAGATGCCCCGTGTCCCCACAATGCCCCGTGTCCCCAAGATGTCCCGTGTCCCCACGATGCCCCACGTCCCCAGGATGCCCCGTAGTCCCGCGCTGTCCCACGTCCCCAAGATGTCCCGTGTCCCCACGATGCCCCACACCACAGGGTTCCCGCGCTCCCACGCTGTCCCACCTCCCTGGCATGGCTCCTGTCCCCAACGTGCCCCACTCCCCGGCGCCCCGCACCCCTGGGGTCCATCCCCCCGTCCCCCGGTGTCCCCCCCCCCCCCCCCCCGCCATCTCCCCATCCCCCAGGGCACTCACCTGGGCCTGGCGCCTTCCCCCGCACCCAGCTCCCGCCCCGCGCCCTGCGCCGGCGTAGAAGGAGACGAGGTGGGCGGCGGAGGCGAGCGGGGCACCCACCTCCCGCAGCACCCGAAGGGGCGGCCGGGGAGGAAGGCTCGTTCCTGCTGCCCCTGCGGCACCCAGGGCTCCGGGGGGGGGGGGAAGGGGAGCCGGGGGGGGGGGGGGGGCATGGCCACCCGGCACCCACCTTGGCCACCAGCGGCAGGAGGTTTTCCTCGGCCGCCGGCCGGGTGACGTGCTCCACGCTCGGCCGGCTCGGCACGTGCCCTGCCGTGGGGTGGGGAGCCCATTCAGGTCCCCCCCCCGGGTGGGGAAACTGAGGCACGGGGCCACTGCCCCCCCCCCCCCCCCCAGCTCACACTTGGGGTCCCGGGGTTGACGACACAGAGCACCTTGGGGTGGCATCTTGCCCGCCGCACCGCCCCACCGGCCACGGCCCAGCCCCGCTCCTCGGCCAGCGGGTACGGCACGGCCATGGCCCCCGCCAGCCCCGCCACCGCCCCATGGAGCTGGGGGGGGGGGGGGGGGGCGCCGGCGCCGGCACCGGCACCAGCACGCCCGTCGGCTGTGCCGCCGCCTCGTCCACCGCCAGCGACGCCACGTCCTGCCAGGAAGAGCCGCCGTGGCCGGAGGGTCCCCGGTGTCCCCACGGCCATGGAGGTGGCACCGTTGGTCCCCGCGCCACGCTCACCGCCACGGCCGCCGCGGTACCACCGCAGGGGACGATGCAGCGAGGTGTCACTGGGGATGCCACCGTCCCTTTGCTCCAGGTAACGGGCCACCTTTTCGGCCACGGTGTCGGTGAACGTACTCCAGGTCGGACGCCCCTGGGGACGGATCGGGCGCCACCGAATCCGGCGAACCCTCCGTGCCCCGCTCCCCAGCCGTGGGGCCGGCCCCCGGTGTGTGTCCCCCCCCCCCCAAAAGCCACAGCGTGCCCGTCCCCGCCGTACCTGGGCTGCCGGGCTGCGGGTGCCGCAGGAGCCAGCCCACGGGCCACTGAGGCCGCCGGCACGCGCTCGGCACCCAGCGGCTCGGGGTGCGCGCAGATGGCAGCCACCCGCGGGGATCCGGCCACCCCCCCCCCCCGACACCCCGGGGCACCCCCAGGGTCAGGATGTAGCCCCCCCCCCCCCCCCCCCCCCCATTCCCCGGGGTGCTGGGGGGATGCTGAAGGTCATGGATCCAGCTGTGCCCCACATCTGGTTTGGCGGTGCCTGGAATGATGCTCAATGGCCCCATGGTTGTGGGGTGAAAGGGGGAAGGGGGATGTCCGGCTGTGGGCCCCCCCAAAGTGCCGGCAGCCGTGGGGGGTCCCCGTTACCTGCCGGAGGAAGGTGAGGGGCTGGCGGCTGGCAGCAACCGCATCCCCCAAATGGCAGCAGGTGACCTCGGCAAAGGGCTTGTCCTCGCCCTTGGGGACACCGTCCTGTGTCCGTCCCTCCCCCCCATGTCCCCCTCCTCGAATCCCGGGGGACATGGCTGTGGGGGTTGGGGGGGGGGGGGGGGGGGAGGGCACCCTGGAGCATCCCAGGGCACCCCGACGGATGGGGGACACCAAGGTAGGACCTGTCCCTTGGGGATGTGGGGACCTGTGGGGACATGGGGTGTGGGGACGTGGGTGGCTTTGGGGACACGGGATCTGGGTGGGGGGGTGGGGACCTGGGGGGGCTGCAGGGACCCGGGGACCACAGGGACCTCGGTGTGGGCACAGGGATGTAGGTGGCTTTGGGACAGGGATGCGTGGTTGTGGGTGGCTGCAGGGTCACGGGTGGCTGTGGGGACCCCGTGGGGCTCTGGGTGGCCATGGGGACCCATGGGTAGTCGTGGGGACCCATGGGGCTCTGGGACTGTGGGTGTCCGTGGGTCCCTGTGGGGCTCTGGGTGGCCATGGGTGGTCGTGGGGACCCATGGGTGGTTGTGGGGACCCATGGGGCTCTGTGGCCGTGGGTGTCGGTGGGTCCCTGTGGGGCTCTGGGTGGCCACGGGGATCCGTGGGTGTCTGTGGGTCCCGTGGGGCTCTGGGTGGTCGTGGGGACCCATGGGGCTCTGGGACTGTGGGTGTCCGTGGGTCCTGTGGGGCTCTGTGGCCGTGGGTGTCGGTGGGTCCCCGTGGGGCTCTGGGTGGCCACAGGATCCGTGGGTGTCTGTGGGTCCCCGTGGGGCTCTGGGTGGCCATGGGTGGTCGTGGGGACCCATGGGTGGTCGTGGGGACCCATGGGCTCTGTGGCCGTGGGTGTCTGTGGGTCCCTGTGGGGCTCTGGGTGGCCACGGGGATCTGTGGGTGTCGGTGGGTCCCCGTGGGGCTCTGGGTGGCCATGGGTGTCTGTGGGTCCCCGTGGGGCTCTGGGTGGCCACGGGGATCTGTGGGTGTCTGTGGGTCCCATGGGGCTCTGGGTGGTCGTGGGGACCCATGGGGCTCTGGGACTGTGGGTGTCCGTGGGTCCTGTGGGGCTCTGTGGCCGTGGGTGTCTGTGGGTCCCCGTGGGGCTCTGGGTGGCCACGGGGATCTGTGGGTGTCTGTGGGTCCCATGGGCTCTGGGTGGTCGTGGGGACCCATGGGGCTCTGGGACTGTGGGTGTCCGTGGGTCCTGTGGGGCTCTGTGGCCGTGGGTGTCTGTGGGTCCCCGTGGGGCTCTGGGTGGCCATGGGTGGTCGTGGGGACCCATGGGTGGTCGTGGGGACCCATGGGGCTCTGTGGCCGTGGGTGTCGGTGGGTCCCCGTGGGGCTCTGGGTGGCCATGGGTGTCTGTGGGTCCCCGTGGGGCTCTGGGTGGCCATGGGTGGTCGTGGGGACCCATGGGTGGTCGTGGGGACCCATGGGGCTCTGTGGCCGTGGGTGTCGGTGGGTCCCCGTGGGGCTCTGGGTGGCCATGGGTGGTTGTGGGGACCCATGGGTGGTCGTGGGGACCCATGGGGCTCTGTGGCCGTGGGTGTCGGTGGGTCCCCATGGGGCTCTGGGTGGCCATGGGTGGTCGTGGGGACCCATGGGTGGTCGTGGGGACCCATGGGGCTCTGTGGCCATGGGTGTCCGTGGGTCCCATGGGGCTCTGGGTGGTCGTGGGGACCCATGGGGCTCTGGGACTGTGGGTGTCCGTGGGTCCTGTGGGGCTCTGTGGCCGTGGGTGTTTGTGGGTCCCCGTGGGGCTCTGGGTGGCCATGGGTGGTCGTGGGGACCCATGGGTGGTCGTGGGACCCATGGGGCTCTGTGGCCGTGGGTGTCTGTGGGTCCCTGTGGGGCTCTGAGTGGCCACGGGGATCTGTGGGTGTCCGTGGGTCCCCGTGGGGCTCTGGGTGGCCATGGGTGTCTGTGGGTCCCCGTGGGGCTCTGGGTGGCCATGGGTGGTCGTGGGGAACCATGGGTGGTCGTGGGGACCCATGGGGGCTCTGTGGCCGTGGGTGTCCTGTGGGTCCCCGTGGGGCTCTGGCTGGCCACGGGGATCTGTGGGTGTCTGTGGGTCCCATGGGGCTCTGGGTGGCCACGGGGATCTGTGGGTGTCTGTGGGTCCCGTGGGGCTCTGGGTGGCCATGGGTGTCTGTGGGTCCCCGTGGGGCTCTGGGTGGCCATGGGTGGTTGTGGGGACCCATGGGGCTCTGTGGCCGTGGGTGTCTGTGGGTCCCTGTGGGGGCTCTGGGTGGCCACGGGGATCTGTGGGTGTCGGTGGGTCCCCGTGGGGCTCTGGGTGGCCATGGGTGTCTGTGGGTCCCTGTGGGGCTCTGGGTGGCCACGGGGATCTGTGGGTGTCGGTGGGTCCCCGTGGGGCTCTGGGTGGCCATGGGTGTCTGTGGGTCCCATGGGGCTCTGGGTGGTCACGGGGATCTGTGGGTGTCTGTGGGTCCCATGGGGCTCTGGGTGGTCGTGGGGACCCATGGGGCTCTGGGACTGTGGGTGTCCGTGGGTCCTGTGGGGCTCTGTGGCCGTGGGTGTCTGTGGGTCCCCATGGGGCTCTGGGTGGCCATGGGTGGTCGTGGGGACCCATGGGTGGTTGTGGGGACCCATGGGGCTCTGTGGCCGTGGGTGTCGGTGGGTCCCCGTGGGGCTCTGGGTGGCCATGGGTGTCTGTGGGTCCCCGTGGGGCTCTGGGTGGCCATGGGTGGTCGTGGGGACCCATGGGGCTCTGTGGCCGTGGGTGTCGGTGGGTCCCCGTGGGGCTCTGGGTGGCCATGGGTGGTTGTGGGGACCCATGGGTGGTCGTGGGGACCCATGGGGCTCTGTGGCCGTGGGTGTCGGTGGGTCCCCGTGGGGCTCTGGTGGCCACGGGGATCTGTGGGTGTCCGTGGGTCCTGTGGGGCTCTGTGGCCATGGGTGTCTGTGGGTCCCCGTGGGGCTCTGGGTGGCCACGGGGATCTGTGGGTGTCGGTGGGTCCCCGTGGGGCTCTGGGTGGCCATGGGTGTCTGTGGGTCCCCGTGGGGCTCTGGGTGGCCATGGGTGGTCGTGGGGACCCATGGGTGGTTGTGGGGACCCATGGGGCTCTGTGGCCGTGGGTGTCGGTGGGTCCCCGTGGGGCTCTGGGTGGCCATGGGTGTCTGTGGGTCCCCGTGGGGCTCTGGGTGGCCATGGGTGGTCGTGGGGACCATGGGGCTCTGTGGCCGTGGGTGTCGGTGGGTCCCCGTGGGGCTCTGGGTGGCCATGGGTGGTTGTGGGGACCCATGGGTGGTCGTGGGGACCCATGGGGCTCTGTGGCCGTGGGTGTCGGTGGGTCCCCGTGGGGCTCTGGGTGGCCACGGGGATCTGTGGGTGTCCGTGGGTCCTGTGGGGCTCTGTGGCCATGGGTGTCTGTGGGTCCCCGTGGGCTCTGGGTGGCCACGGGGATCTGTGGGTGTCGGTGGGTCCCCGTGGGGCTCTGGGTGGTCGTGGGTGGTCGTGGGGACCCATGGGTGGTCGTGGGGACCCATGGGGCTCTGTGGCCGTGGGTGTCGGTGGGTCCCCGTGGGGCTCTCGCCTGGGCCAGCTCCTCCTCGACGGCACCAGCCCGCTCGAGCAGGGGCTGCAGTGGGGCCGGCGGCTACTGCTGGGGTTACCCGTTCCCCACCCGGTCCCTGCCCGCCGGGTGCCCACCCCGACACCCACCCCCTCGCCGCTGCCCCGTTACCCGCCCCGTGCTCCGTTACCCCTGCCCACCCGTTACCCGCCCCCCCCTTCCCCGGCGTTTCCCCGCGGCGCCCGCGCCCGCGGCCACGGCAGAGGGGGACATGGGGACCACTGGTGCCGGCGGTGCCAACGCCGGTGCCCGGCGTCCCCGAGGACCGCAGCAGCGACGACGCTCACGCCGTGGACTGGGCCCGCTGGCCGCCCCGCGCCGGCTACCGCCGGCTACCGGCCTTGGCACCGCCGAACCTGCCACCTCCCCGGGTCCCCCCGGGGCGGCCGGGCTCAACCCCGCTCCCCGTCCCCCGGGTCTCGGTCGCCTGCGCCTGCCCCGAGCTGCCCGAGGGTGCCCGGCGCCCGGCACGGCGTATCCCCTGGAGCTGGACGCCGGCGACGTCGGTAGGGTCCGGCGCGGCTCACCGGCTGCCCGGCAGCGTCAGCGTGGGGTGCCCCTCGCCAGCGCGCGGGGAGCTTGGCGTCACCCTTGGCGTGGCCTATAGGGTGCTTGGGGAGGGTGGGGGGGTGGCCCCGTGCCTCTGCCTCAGTTTCCCCCCCCGGGGGGGGGGGTCCCGAGGGGGCTCCCCCCGGTGGGGCACGTGCCGAGCGTGGGGGACGTCACCCGGCCGGCGGCGAGGCAGGGGGTGGGGGTGGGGGTGGGGGGGGCGCGGGGGGGGCTGAGGAGCGGCCGAGCGTGGAGGAGGCGTCTGGCTGCCCTTCCCCGCCCCCGGCCCCCCCCGCTCCAGCCCCCCACCCCCACCCCAGCCGGCCGGGCCCGGAGGAGGGAGCCGGCGCCTGTGCCCCGTCCCTCGGCCAGCCCATCCCCACCCCGTCCCACCCCATCCCAATCCAATCCAACCCCCATCCCCATCCCACCCCATCCCATCCCAATCCCAATCCCATTCTGCCCCATCGATCCCATCCCAAACCCAGTCCCCACCCCACCCCATCCCGTCCCCATCCCATCCCGATCCATTCCGCCCCATTGATCCCACCCCATCCCATCAATCCCATCCCATCCACATCCCAATCCCAATCCCATCCCCTCCCCATCCCCGTCCCCGTCCCATCCATTGATCCCATCCCAATCCCAATCCCCAACCCATCTCATCCCGTCCCCATCCCGCCCCATCCCATCAATCCCATCCCATCCACATCCCAATCCATTCCCCTCCTGTCCCCACCCCATCCCATTGATCCCATCCCAATCCCAATCCCCATCCCATCTCATCCCATCCCATCCCCATCCAATCCCATCTCATCCCATCCCAATCCCAATCCCATTCCGCCCATCAATCCCACCCCACCCCATCATCCCAATCCCACCCCATCCCCATCCCCATCCCGTCCCACCCCATCCCAATCCCATCCCCATCCCAATCCGTCCCCCCAATCCCATCCCATCCCCATCCCAATCCCACCCCATCCCATCGATCCCACCCCACCCCAATCCCAATCCCAATCCATCCCCACATGGCATCTCCAGGGGTGGTGGCTCATCCCCAGGGGCCATTATCCGCCCCCCCCCCCCCCCCCCCCCAATTGTCCCCCCCCCGTCTCCCGCCCCCCGCTGTCCCTGCTGCCGCCGGCGCGGGTGCTGCTCTCGCCCTCACCTGCCGAACCCCCCCTCCTCCGCCGCGGCGGCGTTCCGGGGAGGGGTGGGGGGGGGTGGGTGGGGGGCTGCGGGGTCAGGACGGGGCGGGGGGACACACACACGCGGCCGTGCCGTAACCGTGCCGGTGGAGCCCAAGGAGAGGCGCAAACGGCGGATGGGGGCCGTGACGGGGTTTACGGGGTTTATTGGGGTGGCCGCCGTGCCGGGGAGCCCCGAGGGGTGGCCGGTGCCAACGGGGGCCCCGTCCCGCTCGGAGGAGCGCCCCCAACCCCCCCCCTGCCCCGCCCCGGTGTAGCCGGATTCCGCCTGATGCCCCACGGAGAGGGGCTGACGGCGGGCAGGGGGCCAGGGGAAGGGGGGGAGCGGCCGGAGCTCCCGGCCGAGCCCCGGCACCGGCCTCTGGCGTCCTGGTGATTTTGGGGTGGCTTTGGGCCACGCCTCCGGTCACCTTTGTCCCAGGGGAGGGGAGGGGGGGGGGACAGGGGACACACACGACACCCTAAGATGGCACTGTGTCCCCATCCCCCGTCCCTCCCCCCGAGCCCCCCTCAGAGTTCGGGGAAGACGGTGTAGACCTCGACCTCGCAGAGGGCCAGCTGCTCCTCCCGGCCGGGGACGGTGACGGTGACGTAGCGGCCCTGCAGGCCCCGGCAGCAGACGGTGCTGAGCGAACCGGGGCCGGCGTCCGTGATGATGCCGCAGCTGCCGGGGAGGAAGAGACGGGGTTCAGGAGACGGCGGCACCCGTGGGGCGGCGATGCCCACCCCCAACCCCGTTTTCGGCTCACATGGGGTTGTCCCTGCCGCGTTCGGGCCGGCGCGTCCCCGACGTGGACCCGCGCTCCCCGCAGCCGCTGCCAGCAGCAATCCTGCCGGTTCTTCACCACCACGGCCGCCACGGCGCGGCGCCCGCCCAGGTCCACGCTCCACCACGGCTCCCGCTCTCGCCGCGTGTGGCTGCAGGAGCCGTGCTGCCAGACGCCATCCCGGTTGCCGTCCACCGCCTTGGAGGCGACACCGGAGCCGTGGGAGGTGGAGGATTGCGTCGCCCGCTGCTCCCGCGCCACGTTGGGGGCTGCAAACACCGCGGGGCGGGTGGGTGGGTGGGTGCCGGGGTGCCGGGGATGGGGGGGGGGCTCTGCCGGAAGCTCACCTCCAGGCAGCGGGGCGCAGCCTTGCCGGATCACCTCCACCTCGCACAGCACCAGGGCGTCCTCCCGGCCGGGGATGAGGATGGAGACGTAGCGACCGCGAAGCCCGTGGCAGCAGACGGTGCTGAGCGAACCGGGGCCGGCCTCCGTGATGATGCCGCAGCTGCCAGGAGAGGGGGGAGGAGGAGGAGGAGGAGGAGGAGGAGGAGGAGGAGGAGGATGAGCCGGCACGGTCCCAGCGGGGGTCCCGGCGGTGGTGAGGGGTCTGGGGCTCACACGGGGTTGCGCCGGCTGCGGTCAACCAGGGAGTCGCCGACGCGGACCTCGGCGCCCTTCAGCCTCTCCCAGCAGCAGTCGCGGCGGTTCTTCACCACCACGGCGTAGACGGCGTGCCGGCGGCCGAGATCCACGCGCCACCACGGCTCCGGCCTCCTCGGCGGTGTGGGCGCAGGAGCCGTGCTCCCAGTCGCCGTCCTGGTTCCCATCGACGGCGTTGCCAGCACCGCTGCCGGCGTCCAGCACGGAGGACTGGGCGGCCGGGCGGCCCAGGGCCACGTTCTGGGCTGTGGGGACAGCCGGGCTGGGGGTGACACGTCCCCAAAAGACACACCACACCCCTCCCGGCCCCGGTGCCCCCCCCCAAGCCACTCACCCCCGGGCAGCGTGGCGCAGCCCTGCTCCACCACCTCCACCTCGCACAAGCTCAGCCGCTCCTCCCGGCCGGGGACGGCGACGGTGACGTAGCGGCCGCGCAGCCCACGGCAGCAGACGGTGCTGGTGGAGCCGGGGCCGGTGTCGGTGATGGTGCCGCAGCTGCGGGGATGGGGAGGGGGACGGGGGTGAGGGTGAGCGAGAGCCGAAGCAGCCGTGCACCGCGGGGCCGGCGCGGCGCCACTCACACGGGGTTATTGGTGCCGTGGCTGGCGAGGGAGTCCCCAACGTGGACGCGGGCGCCCTTCAGCCGGTGCCAGCAGCAGTCCAGGCGGTTCCTCACCACCACGGCCGCCACGGTGCGGCGCCAGCCCAGGTCCACTGTCCACCACGGCTCCGGCTCCCTCTCAGTTTGAGAGCAGGAGCCGTGCCTCCAGTTACCGTCCCGGTTCCCGTCCACGGCGTTGATGGCACTGCCAGCCCGGCCGGCTGTGGAGGACTGTGCCGCCGGGCGCCGCAGGGCCAGGTTTTGGGCTGGGGGACGCCACGGGAGGGTGACGCCAGCTCCGGGCGCTCATCGCCAGCGGTGACCCGTGGCCGAGCATCACCCCACGGGCACAGAGCTGGCGCTGGGGACTGTCCTTCCCCCGTCCCTCCAGGCACGCCCACGCCGCGTCCCGGCACACCGAGGTGCCACCAGCTCAGGGAGACGCGTGACCTCCCCGTCCCCCACGCCCCCCCGTTTCCCCCGGCGCTGCCGGGACCGAATCACCTCTGCAGGGCTGAGGGAGGTCGGCGCTCGCCGGTGGCCATCCGGCGCGTGCCGGCTCCCTTGCCAGGGGGGGTCTTTTGGTCCTTACCGCCGGGCGGGGGGACGCAGCTCTGTGCCGTCACCTCCACTTCACAGAGGATGAGGAAATCCTCCCGGCCGGGGATGATGATGAAGACGTAGCGACCCGGCAGCCCGTTGCAGCAGACGGTGCTGGTGGAGCCGGGACCGGTGTCCAAGATGGCCCCGCAGCTGCCGGGAGGGAACCGTCACGGCTACGGCTGGTGGGAGAGTCCCGTGCCGGGGCGGGGGACCTCGCCGGGGGCCCCACTCACACGGGGTTGCGCTTGCCGTGGTCGGCCAGGGAGTCCCCGACGTGGACCTGGGCGCCGAGGAGGCTCTCCCAGCAGCAGTCACGGCGGTTGGTGACGGTGACGGCGTAGACGGCGTGCCGGCGGCCCAGGTCTACACGCCACCACGGCTCCGGCTCCTTCTCGGTGTGGGCACAGGAGCCACGCTCCCAGTCGGCGTCGCCGCTCCCGTCCACAGCGTTGGCGGCCAGGCTGATGGCGTTCAGCGTGGACGACTGGGCGACGGCGCGGCCCCGCGCCACGTTGGGGGCTGGAATTGCCGGAGGGAGCGTGGCACGAGGCTGCCAGCTCCGGCTGCCGCCCCGCCGGCCCTCCCATCGCCCCCGGGGAGCCCCTCACCTCCGGGCAGGGGGAGGCAGCCCTGCAGCACCACCTCCACCTCGCACAGCACCAGGGCGTCCTCCCGGCCGGGGATGAGGATGGAGACGTAGCGACCCGGCAGCCCGGCGCAGCAGACGGTGCTGAGCGAACCGGGGCCGGCGTCCGTGATGGTGCCGCAGCTGCCGGGGAGGAAGAGACGGGGTTCAGGAGACGGCGGCACCCGTGGGGTGGTGATGCCCCCTCCCCACTCCCAATCCCCCCCTCGTTTTCGGCTCACATGGGGTTGTCCCTGCCGCGCTCGGCCGGCGCGTCCCCGACGTGGACCTGCGCTCCCCGCAGCCGCTGCCAGCAGCAATCCTGCCGGTTCTTCACCGCCACGGCCGCCACGGCGCGGCGCCCGCCCAGGTCCACGCTCCACCACGGCTCCCGCTCCGTCAGCGTGCGGGCGCAGGAGCCGTGCTGCCAGACGCCGTCCCGGTTGCCGTCCACCGCGTTGGCGGCGATGCTGATGTTGGGGAAGACGGAGGACTGGCTGGCCGGGCGCCCCAGCGCCACATTATAAGCTGCCAAGGCCGGAGGTGGTGGTGGTGGTGGTGGGGTGTGTGTCAGCCCATCACCAGGGCGTCCCGGCGAGGCTTCGTCCCACAGGGAGCGACCTCGCAGATGCTCCCACCGGCGAGGAAGGGTGAAAGGTTGGGACTCACCGGCTGGCGGGAGGAGGCAGCCCTGGGCTGCCGGATCCTGTGCCAGGACCTCGCCGAGCAGCAGCAGAGCCCAGGGCAGGGCCATGGCGCGGGGGCTGCGGAGGAAGGGGGATGCGGTGGTTGGGGACCACCCTGATCCCCGGGGGAGAGGGTCCCGCCACTGGGAGAGGGTCCCGACCCGCTCCCCGGGCGTATCGCGAGCCCACCCGGCTCCCGTGGTCTCGCCGTCGGCGCTTACCACGAGACGCGCAGGTGAGGGGAAGGCTGGAGAGTCCCCGCCGGCCCCTCTGCGATGCTCCGGCCACCGGCGCACCCTCACCGCCTCCCTGCTCTAGCACAACGCCGGGAAAACCTGAAGGGAAGAGGATGAGGAGGAAAGCTCCGGCGCCGCGGCCAGCCCTCGGCTTTTACCGCCCGTGCCGTGGGTCGTGCCGCGAGCTGGGGTTTCCTCCAGGGCTGGTGGAGGAGGAGGAGGAGGAGGAGGAGGAGGAGGAGGAGGAGGAGGAGGAGGAGGGATGGAGGGGGCTGCGTGGCGCCGGCGTCCCTCGGGGACCGCGGCACCCGGCTCCACCGGTTAATGTTTAAAAGGGTTTTGGCAATGCGGTCGGGCGCTGCTGCGGCGTGACCTTCCCGAACCGTGGACGACACCGCGCCGGGAAGGGACGGCGCGTCCCGCGGGAGCCCAGCGCCGGGAGGAAACCGGGGCGTGAAGTTCTCCAGTTGGAAACCAGTTATCCACCCCAGCCCTGCCGGGACGGTTTCGGTTGTCCAAGAGCTGCCGGCGGCAAAAACCAAACCGTTTTTGGGGTGGCGGTGGGGGGGTGTGTGTGTGGGGAAGGGTTTCATCCTCCCTGGGGGTCCCCGAGAGCCGGGGGAAGAGCACCCCAATTGTGGCTGGAAAGGGGGTAGGGAAGGGGGACGGCACGTCGGGGCTGGCTGCTCCGGCTCCTCGCCGGCGCCCGGAGTGGCTGCTCGCTGGGGCGGCGCGCGGGCAGGGGGCCAGAGCCACGCTGGCGCCCCGGCGGTCCCGGGCGCGGTGAGGGGGGGGACCCCGGCACCCTCCACGGCGACGCAGTGATGGCCCCGGTTCTCCATCACCACGGCAACGGACCTCCTGCATCACCACAGTGACACCCCCCCCCCGCCCGCCGGTGCCACGGTGCCAGACCCCCTGTTGCCACGGTGATGGACCCCCCCAATCACCATGGCAACACCCCATTGTCTGTGACAGCCCCCCCTCTGCATCACCGTGATGACGGACTCCCCCCCCCCCCCACCTAGTACCACCTCCCCCGATGTTGCCATAGTAACGACACCGCGACATCACCGCGACATCACCACGATGCGGGGGAGGGGTGGAGGGGGTGTCACAGAATCACAGAACCATTGAGGTTGGAAAAGGCCTCCGAGGTCATCGAGTCCAACCGTCGACCCGACACCACCGAGGCCACCACGAAACCACGTCCCTCAGCGCCGCGTCCACACGGCTTTTGGATACCTCCAGGGACGGTGACTCCACCGCGTCCCTGGGCAGCCTCTGCCAGCGCTTGACAACCCTTTCGGGGAAGAAATTGTTCCCAATATCCCACCTAAACCTCCCCTGGCGCAACTTGAGGCCGTTTCCCCTCGTCCTATCGCTTGTTACTTGGGAGAAGAGACCGACCCCCCCCTCGCTACAACCTCCTTTCAGGTGGTTGTAGAGAGCGATGAGGTCTCCCCTCAGCCTCCTTTTCTCCAGGCCCCAGTTCCCTCAGCCGCTCCTCATCAGACTTGTTCTCCAGACCCCTCACCAGCCTCGTTGCCCTTCTCTGGACACGCTCCAGCCCCTCGACGTCCTTCTTGTAGTGAGGGGCCCAAAACTGAACACAGTATTTGAGGTGCGGCCTCACCAGGGCCGAGTACAGGGGCACGATCACTGCCCTACTCCTGCTGGCCACACTATGTCTGATACAGGCCAGGATGCCATTGGCCTTCTTGGCCACCTGGGCACACTGCCGGCTCATGTTCAGCCGGCTGTCGACCAGCACCCCCAGGTCCTTTTCCGCCAGGCAGCTTTCCAGCCACTCTTCCCCAAGCCTGTAGCGCTGCATGGGGTTGTTGTGGCCCAAGTGCAGGACCCGGCACTTGGCCTTGTTGACCCTCATACAGTTGGCCTCGGCCCATCGATCCAGCCTGTCCAGGTCCCTCTGCAGAGCCTTCCTACCCTCGAGCAGATCAACACTCCCGCCCAACTTGGAGTTGTCTGCAAAGTGACTGAGGGAGCACTCGATCCCCTCGTCCAGATCATCGATAAAGATATTGAACAAGACCGGCCCCAAAACTGAGCCCTGGGGAACACCGCTCGTGACCGGCCGCCGACTGGATTGAACTCCATCCACCACAGCGCTCCGGGCCCGGCCGTCCAGCCGGTTTTTTACCCAGCGCAGAGTCCACCTGTCTAAGCCGTGAGCCGCCAGCATCACCCACGGCCCATCCACTCCCCGGGGCGCAGGCAGCAAGGTGTAGGCAAAGGCGGGGGGGGGTTTGGGGGTTAAAGGTCAGGGCCCTTTATTAATTCCTCGATAAAATCCAGATAAAATCCCCGCCAGCACAGGGAAAGGCTCAGCGCGGGCGGCGTCCCCGGCCTTGGGGGGTGTGGGGGTGTGACGGGCAGCTGGCAGGGGGCCATCGCAACCCCCGGGGGACCACGGTGACGTCCCGTAGGGCACCGCCGTCCCTCGAGCGCGAGGCGGCCCCGGCGTTTTTGCCTCCCGCCCTCACCTGCCGGCCAAGATCTCCTCGGCGGCCAGGCGGGCGAGGCGGTGGAAGTCGAAGGGGAGATGTTTCCTCCAGAACCGGCGATCGCGGCCGTAGATCTGGGCAGGGAAACAGGGGCTGCCTGCGGGGAGCGGGCAGAGAAGCCCCCGGTTAGGGAGGGGACGGGCAGGGGGACCGGAGCTGGGTGGAACAAGCCCAGTTCGGCACCCGCCCCCAGCCTTCTCTTACTGATGCCGTGAAATATCCTGGCGACGGCTCTGCCGGAGAACTTCTCGTCCGGGCGGACGGCGAGGAAATGGCGGATGTCGGCGCGGATCTGGCTCTCCCACTCCCGCAGCTGCGAGGGAAAGGACAGGGCGGGTGGGTCGCGTCCCTCCTCTTCCTCACCCCAAACCCGTCCCCGGTCTCATCTAAACCGGAGCTGCCGCGTACCAGAAATACCGGCCGCCGGTCAGAGCCCGAAGCAGCTCCCAATAAAAGGGGATTTGCTCACTTTAGCATCACCGAGACCTTCCTCCTCCTCTTCTTCCTCGCAGCCACGCTCAGCCTGCTCGCCAGCGGGCTCCTTCTGGAAGTAGTCGTTGAGCAGAGCCTTCAGGCAGGAGCTCCTCTCCTCTTCCTCGTCCGCAGGGTGAGGGCCGCAGGTCTGGAAGGCCACGCTGCGCCCCGGCGTCAACCTCCTCCCTTTTCCCAGTACCAAAACGGGCCCCAAATCCGGGAGGGACGGGAGGGCGGGCGACCGCGGGGCCGGCACACGGAGGGGTCTGCAGGGCTTGGGAGGTCTTCTCCACCCACGCTCACCTCTGGAAGGCCCGGAAGCAGGCGCGGAGCTGGCCAAGAGCCGTCTTCTCCCTGGCCACCACCCTTCGGTGGAGGAAATCGCAGACGGAGTCCAGCTCCTGGTCGGCGAGGTCGCCGTAGGCGCGCAGGTGGAAGGACAGGTCTCCGAACTCCACCAGGACGCCGCTCTTCCCCTCACCGCGGCCCTCTGAAGGCACCAAGAGCTGGTTGAGCCGGCGCCCACCGAGACCCGGCGCCCACCGAGACCCGGCCAGCTGCCGGCAGTGCAGGAGGGATTTCTTCCCTCCCTCCCTGAGGAACCCAGGGACGCCGGTACCTTGCCGCAGGCGCGGATCCCACTGGAGCTGGCGCAGGGCGCGTTTCACCAACGCCACCTCCCAACCCATGGAGTCGCTCAGCGAGACCACGTCGAACTCCAGGGAGTTGGCGTGGCCGTGGTCCCTCCCTGCCAGGCGCTCCCGGGCCAGGAAGACGGCGACGGGGGGAGAGCTGAGGGCAGGAGACACCAGAAACCCGCTGCCGCCGCGGCTTGGAGCCTGATTTTTACCTCCGACAGACCCCAGCGCCGCGGTGGGGCTCCCACCCGGCAGAGACCCCGCCGCGGGGGCTCCAGCCAGCCCCCTGGGAATGCCGCGGCGTGGGCTCTAACCTCCGTGCTGCAGCCCGGAGCTGCCGGGGTCCCCCGTAGCACAGCAGCCGGCAGGAGGAGTAGGTGGGAGGCAGCAGCTCCAGCCAGCGCTGCGGGTGCAGCTCCAGGTAGCAGAGGAGGGTCTCGATGCCTGCGAGAGAGGAGAGCGGGGGAGGTTGCGGGGGGATCCCGATCCCCTTCGGGACCTCCGCCAGCCTCGCTGGGGGTCGATTCCGCCCCCCTCACCTTCCTCCCGTATGTCCAGGGACTCCACAGTTTGTTGGACGGGGATGGCTCGCTCGTGCTTGTAGCACACCCGCCGCCGCCGCCGCCCGCTCCGCCTCGCCACGCCGCCGTCCTCCTCCTCCTCCTCCTCTTCCAAGAGCTCGGCCATTTCGGCGTCCTCCACCTCCCCGTCCTGCGAGGGACACGTCATGCAGCGCGGCGGCGCCGGTTAAGAGGACGGGCGGGCTCCTGCCTGCCTTTTGGGACAGCCCAACCGCTCTCCCGCCCGTTCCTGGCCAGATCCTTCACCACGGCTCACCTCGCCCCAGCTCCCGGTGTTCCCGAGGCTTCCCTCAACCGATTTAGCTCCCCGACGCGGCCACCCAACAATTAAAAGTGTTTTCTACGAGTCAGCTCGTTACTTAATGAGTTAAGAAGCTGGCAAGGCCACAGGAGCGGGGTCCTCAGCCCCTCCCTCACCCCGGCGACGTCCTGGTGTTTCTGGTGCAGCTCCAGGCACTTGCAGGGAGAGAAAACCTTCTGCACCAGCTTCTTGACGGTGAAAAAATCCACCGTGTCGCCGTAAATGTGGCGCTGCAGCTCCTGGAGATCCCCGCCCTGGGGAGGCAGCGGTGAGCCCTGGGGAAGACCCCTAAAAATTTAGGGGAACTCTCCCCCCCCCCCCCGGCAAGCATTACCTCCGGGTCCAAGAAGAGATGGCAGTGAGCCGGCTCACCGTCTCGCCCTGCCCGGCCGATCTCCTGGACGTAACTCTCGAAATTCTTGGGCATGTTGTAATGAACGACGCCGCGGACGTCCGGTTTATCCAACCCCATGCCGAAAGCCACCGTGGCCACCACCACGCGGAGCTGGCCGCTCATGAAACTCTTCTGGACGCGGCGGCGTTCGGCAGCGGATAGGCCGGCGTGGTAAGCGTCTGCAATCCACTTCGGCGGGCGGCGGACGCTCTTCTTGGCTGAAAGCAAGCGGGGAAGAGAGGCTTTAAGGGCATTTAATTAGCGATTTCCATCGGGAAAAGGACGGCTGCTAATTAAATCAGGGATGGAAACAAGCAGCAAACGGCAGGAAACCCTGCCCGGGCAGAAATCGGCCCCGGGGAGGGGGTATATTGCAGGCGGGAGCAGGGCTGCTGCTCCCCAGCGAAGGGGTGCGAGCTCCTCGTTAGCTGCCAGAAGTCGTCAAGCCCCGGTTGGTTTGGAAGGGGGATGGCACCGGCTCGCCCAGCTTCAGCAAACAAAGCAGGCGAGGGAGAGGATCCCCGAGGGCCGAAGGCTTCCAGCGAGGCAGAGCTCGGCCGCGGAGCCACGGTGGGGATTTCGAGGGAGGATAAAAGACTCCAAGTCGCAGCTGCGAGGTTTGGAAAGAAAAAAAAACAAACCCCAACAAACCCCTGCAAGAGCCGCACGACGAAGGCTCCCTGCGTACTAAAGCCAGCATCGAGCCTTATTAACGACAGCGGACAAGCACCCCTCGGCATCGGCCGTCACCAGAAAAACCAAAGCCCGGCCTTAAAGCCTCCGAGGCGGGCGGGGGGACGATAAATGCTTTGCTGCCGTCGGGAGCAGTGCTCTCTCCCGGGGTGAAGCGGCCGACGGAGCCAGAAACCTCCGTGGAGAGTCCCGCAAGCGCAGCTCATTCCCTAGGGAATCTCCGTTCCGGTGTGGATTCACCGGGCGGGGATATTTTGCCCTCTCACTCCTTTCGGAGAGCGAGGCCGTGCCGCCTACCCTGCGCTTTCTTCCTCTCGGCAGCGTCCCGCCCCGGCTCGCCGGTTCTGGCGGGCTCCTCGAGCGGCATTCCTTGGAGGCAGGTCCGGATGAGCGCCGCGATGCGAGCCGTCTCCTCCCGCCGCGTGCAGTAGACGATGACGGAGTCCAGGCACCCGAAACGCTCCCCTCGCAGCAGGGAGATGAGGGCCTGCGGGCAGAGGAGGGGGCGAGGGTTCCCCCCCGGAAAGGGCTGGGGATCTTCCCTCCTCTGAGATCCACCCCGAATCCAGCATCACGGCGACAAATCGGATTCCTTCAGACCCGTCCTCGTCCCTACCTGATCCCGGTCCCTGTCCATCGAGACAGAGAGGCGCAGGTTCGGGGGCACGGCGGCGGAGCGCACCGCTATCCCTTCCTCCGCCGGGATGCCGAGGTGTTGGGCCACGTCCCGCGCCGTGGCCAGGGTGGCGGTCGCCGTCAGCCCCAGGAAGCAGCGCACGCCCAGGCGATCCCGGAGAACCTGCCAAGAGGAGGGAAAAAGCGGGGAGCCCGACGCCCTTCCTCGCCCCGACGGGTCCCCTCCCCTTGGGATGCGCTTCCCCCCCCTCCCCGGCTCCTGGCTTCTCCTCGCACCTTGCAGAGCCGCAGGTAGCAGGGACGGAAATTGTGGGACCACTCGGAGAGGCAGTGAGCTTCGTCGATGCAGGCGAAGGCCACGGCCGGCAGGCGATCGGCAGAAGGCAGGCAGCCGGATCCCAATCCGCTTCCGCCAACCAGGGCCTCGGGGGACAGCAGCAGCACCTGCACCTCGCCCTGCCTCACCTGCACCGGGAAGAGGGGATCAGGGAGGAGAGCGGCACGAGGGGTGCTTCGCCCGCTCTCCCAGGGGAACGGCCCGGCCCGGGACCTGGCGCCGCAGCCGTCCGGCGCTGCCCTCACCGGGATCACGCGGCTGCACGGACACGGCAGCGCCGGGAGACCCTCGCAGGCACGGTTCTCCCCGGAGAATTCAGAGCCCCCAGTCCCTCACCTTCTCCATCACCGTTTCCCGTTGGGCTTTGGTCATGCCGGAGTGGATGCAGACGGCCTTCAGGCACGGCGGCAGCCCCGAGACCTGGAAGCGAAGCCCGTCACCCACCCGCGGGCGGACACGCTAGTCTCCGGTGACGTGGGGGGGGGGGGGGGAGGCGGTGGTGGTGGGGGGAACCCCCTTGGGACACCCACCTCCCCGTTTCGGGCTCACGCGAGCCTTTCACGGCGGCAACGCGCAGCCAGCAGCGTCCCCGCAGGGGGCGGGAGAACGGGGACATCCGAGCCGTACCTGGTCATCCATCAGGGACACCAGAGGGGAGACGACCAAGGTGATGCACTTGGAGCGCTTGTGGTAGAGGTAAGCGGGGAGCTGGTAGCAGAGGGACTTCCCCATCCCCGTCGGTAACACCACCAGCGTGGACAGGCCTGGCGGAACGAGGGGTTGGGGACTTAGCTCGGGGACAACCCGACCGCCCGGCACGGGAGGGGATCACGGGGAGCCCAAACCCCGCGGAGGAAAGGAGGGCGGGGCGGGGCGGCGGCGGGGGGGAAACAAACCCACCCGAGAGGATCCTCATGACGGCCGCCTCCTGGCCCAGGCGGAAGGAGCTGTAGCCCAGCGCCTCCAGAGCCTCAAACACCTCCTCCGGGGTCTCTGCGGGGGGAAGGACACCCAGTCGGACGGGGACCAGAGGGGAGAAACCCAGCCGGTCCCGCGCGGAGCGCCTCGGGGAGCTGTACCTCGCACCTTCCCCTCCGGCCCCGGGCTGTAGAGGGGCTCCATGGGCGCGGGGGGAGCGGGCGGCTCGTACGTCGGCCTCCGGATGTCCAGGTAAGTCGTCGCCTCCAAAATCTTCTCGGATCTTTCCCGGTCGCCGCCTCCGCTCTCTGTCGGGGATGAAGGCAGCGGTCGGGACCCGCAGGCAGCTTTTCCTGCCTGGCCCTGACGCTCACCGCCGCGCAGGAGTGAGCGCCGTTGAGCCTGCCCGTGTTTTAGGCTGGCGTTCCCGGAGGAGACGCGTCCCGGCACAAACCCAGGCCACCTAAAACCACCTTTTGATCCCAGGCAAACCCTCCGGGGAGCACAAACGAACTTCCCAGGGGGAAAAGGAAACGGTTCCGCGTCTCCTGGGGTTCATCCCAGTGCCAGCCACGGCGTGTCAGCGGAGAGCGAGGCAAGCCGGCAGCCCGGCAAGGCATGGGGCCTCACCGGAGAGCTCTCGGCAGACGGTGTTGGTCCTGCGAGCCACTTCTTCCAGCGTGGGCAGGGGAGCCTCCTCCTCTTCATCGGCGTGGCTGCTCTCCTCCGGCAGCGGGCCGGCAGCCGTCTCTGCAGGCGGGAAACGGGTCCCTTCTCTACTTAAATCCACGGTAAAGAAACCGCCTCATCTTTTCACCCTCTTCCCACGAGGTATTATCCCTGAAAATCCTTAAGCCAGCAGCGGAGGGGCAGGTGGGAAAGCCCGACCGACGCTTCCCATCCTCCGGCCTCTGCTCCGGCACAGCCAGAGCCTAAACCCGACCCAGGGCTTTGCCAAACCAACCCCGTAATCCGGCGCACAGAGCCTTACCTCGGCCCCGGCACGCCGAGGCCCAGTGCCCCGTCCCGCCGCACCTGAAGCAGACGTCCGAGCTTCGGTCGACGGATCCGCCGCCTCCTCCGAACCGCTCCGCTTTCTTCCGCCACTTCTGCTTCCACACCTGCGAAGCGGGACCGTCTCCCCTTATTTTTATACTTTCATTGTTAATAAAAGCATATTTTTATTATATTTTACTTCACCCCGGCGCCGGGCGTTTGCCGAAGCGCTGCATAAACACGCCAAGCTTTAAAAACTAAAGGCCGTTTTCTTCCAGCTGATGCTTGCCTCCCCCAGAGACGATCCCGAAGGATTTCACATTAATTAAAGGGGAGATATTACAAAAAAAAATAATCCTAGGTTTTCGTTGCAGAGCTGTCGCTGAAAAGGCCGAGCAGTCAGGCAGCGGCGGGCAGGGCAGGGAGCTGAGCCGTGCCTCCTGCCTGCGCCATCACAGAGCTGGGGATGACTCAAAAATAAAGGTCAATTAACTAAAAGGTACAATAGGGAAATTCAAAGACCAACGTGAAGACGAGCGAGAGCTGGAAGAGTTTTAAATTCATCCTGGACCGGATGAGTTTAAATCTGACTGGAAACGGGCGAGAGGGAGGCGAGCAGCGCGGTCCCGGCCGGCCGGAGGCTTTCGGTGATGCCCCGGGGAGAGGCCGGCAGCGCCGAGGCAGCCGCCGGGCGGGACGTTACCTGCTTGCGAAGGCGATTTCCCCGCAGGGCGTAACCTCGGACGTGAGATTTCTTCTTCAGGTTAAGCCTGACGAAGTTGCCGCCTCTCTGCGGGGGTGCTCTGCGGGGAAGAGAGGTTGGCTAGGAACCCCCTGCCCGCGTGCGGCAGCCCGGTGGCGGGGGCGGGGGGGGGGGGGGCCATCGGGTTCCCGTCCTCTCCGCGCCCCCCAACCCCGGCTCCTGCCTGCGCTGGGTGCGGGCAGAGCCCCGGCACCCCGCCGGCAAAAGGGCTTCGAGGGAAATAACCTCTAACTCTTTCGTCCCTTAAACGTGACTGAAGGCGACGCAGACGCTCGGGGTGGGGGGGAGGCGAAAGGCGCGCAGGGCTAAAAAGAGCCCCCCCCCCCTCCCCCCCAACTTATTCCTTCCCTCCCCCAAAATTCCTGACCTAACGCAAAGAAGGAGGAATTAGGGGAAAAAACAGCTCGCGATTTATAGAAACGGATGGGAAAAAGCCGCCTTGGCTCCCTCGGCGTCCTTTTCCCGCCACGTTTCGGCCCTTTCGAGCGCCGGGAGGCAGCACCGCAGCCCGCGTGCGGTTCGGTTTCATTCCCGGGTTCGTTTCCAAGAGGGAACGCTGGCAGGGGCCGGGACCTGAAGGGCTCCGGCAACATAACCACCCCCACCCCCCCCCGCCCTCCACCGCGGCGGGAGTTTGAAGCGAGCCGTGAGCTACGCCGAGGCAAGTGAACCTGCGGCACGAGCACCCGGCAGCACCGCCGGCACACCGGCATCGCCGGGAAGTCGGCAGGACCTACCTGGCAGCGACGGCTCTGCGGGTGGATCTGGGCTCCTCCTCCTCCTCCAACTCCCCCAGGATGTTTTCCGAGGGATCCGACACCTTCTCGTTCTCCTTTTGGGCCGCCACGCGCTCTTCCTCCTCCTCTTCCTCCTCGCTCTGCTTCAGCCCGCCGGCAGCGCCGAACGCTCCCTCGGCTGACCCTCGGCGGCACCGCCTGAGCTTCGGGGGAGCCGCTGCATCGTCTCCATCGTCTCCGTCTCCGCGTGGCCTTTTCCTCCCGGAATCTCCCACCGACGGTTCCCCGCCACCCAGCTCCTGCTCTGGGGGGGCCCATCCGACCTCTCCCCGCTCCCCCTCCTCCGCCGCAGCCAGCGTCGTCCCTTCGTCCCCGGGTGTCCCCTGGCACCTCCGCAGCCAGGCGGGATCCAGCGAGCCCAGTCTCCGCGCCACCGTCTGCTTCAGCCGCTGGAATTTATTCGTCGTCGTCGTCGTCGTCGTCGGCGGGGGGGGTTTCAACCCCGCAGCGAGGATGATGGGGGCCAGCCCCGACACCGAGGGAGGAAGGAGGAGATCTCCCGGCTCGCCTCCCTCGCTCTGCGAAGCCTCCGCTGGCGCCGTGCCTTTGTCACCTGTCCCCAAATTTGACCGAAGCCCGGGGACAGCCGGGCTCTTCCTGGGAGTTGGGGTCCTCCTCGGGGTCAGGTGTATCTCCTGTGGGGGGGGGGGTGGGCGGGAAGGACAGGCGGGGGTCAGGTCGTCCGCATCGAAACTCCGCACCCCCGCCACCCCGAATCGAACAGGACCTTCGCCGCCGGCGTTTGTGGGCGCTCCCCACCCCCAGCTAACGGCGGGAGGGAGCCGCCATTTCGGGGGGGCTCTGGCGGAGAGGGGGCCGCCATTTCGGAGCGGCCAGAGAGGGGAAAAAAGGGTCACGAGAAGCTTCTCTCCGGGCCGCGGCACTGATCCCCGGCTGGCCCTGACCTTCCCGGCAGCTCCCAGGTTGGATTTCAGCTTCATCCCGTAGTACTGCGCCGAGGCTTTCGGCACGGCGCGGCCGCGGCGGCTCGGCCCGGGGGTTTTCGGTTGCCGGTTCAGGTGCGCGCCCCAACAACCGGAGTCCGGCACCTGCAAGGATACCGCAAACCATTAAATCCGAACCACTGAATCCGAAACCCTGTTAAATCCAAACTTTTAAACCCCAAACCCGTGAATCCTATCGTGGAGACGAGCCCCGATACCTCCGAGGGGAGAAAGCCGCTGGAGAAGAAGCGTGGTGTTACCGTGCTGCGGCATCTTTCTGCTGCAGGCAGCGCATCCAGGGCGGTTTGGGGCGAGAAACGGAGCTCTGGGGCATTTAACACCTCAGCCCGAGCACAGGGGTTGGCTCGATCGTCGCCTCGTCAAGAGGACGGTTAAAACGAGCCCGCGCTTTCGGCAGCCTGGCCGCCGGCGAGCGTGAAGGGCACGAGGGATCGCGGGGCGCTGGATCTCCCGCCCCCGCGGCCTCTTTATACGCTCTGCTTGGGGTGTCTTATTCGTCCGCTAAGTCAAAAACGGGCATTAAAAACACCGCTAAGTCAAAAACACCAAGTTGGGCGGGAGTGTTGATCTGCTCGAGGGCAGGAAGGCTCTGCAGAGGGACCTGGACAGGCTGGATCGATGGGCCGAGGCCAACTGGATGAGGTTCAACAAGGCCAAGTGCCGGGTCCTGCACTTGGGCCACAACAACCCCATGCAGCGCTACAGGCTTGGGGAAGAGTGGCTGGAAAGCTGCCTGGCGGAAAAGGACCTGGGGGTGCTGGTGGACAGCCGGATGAACGTGAGCCGGCAGTGTGCCCAGGTGGCCAAGAAGGCCAATGGCATCCTGGCCTGTATCAGAAATAGTGTGGCCAGCAGGAGTAGGGAAGTGATCGTGCCCCTGTACTCGGCCCTGGTGAGGCCGCACCTCGACTACTGTGTTCAGTTTCGGGCCCCTCACTACAAGAAGGACATCGAGGTGCTGGAGCGTGTCCAGAGAAGGGCAACGAGGCTGGTGAGGGGTCTGGAGAACAAGTCTGATGAGGAGCAGCTGAGGGAACTGGGGTTGTTCAGCCTGGAGAAAAGGAGGCTGAGGGGAGACCTCATCGCTCTCTACAACCACCTGAGAGGAGGTTGTAGCGAGGGGGGGGTCGGTCTCTTCTCCCAGGTAACAAGCGACAGGACAAGAGGAAATGGCCTCAAGTTGTGCCAGGGGAGGTTTAGATTGGACGTGAGGAAAAATTTCTTTACGGAGAGAGCGGTTAAACATTGGACCAGGCTGCCCAGGGAAGTGGTTGAGTCCCCATCCCTGGAGGTATTTAAAAGACGTGTAGATGAGGCGCTTAGGGACATGGTTTAGTGGGCCTGGGGGTGTTGGGTTGACGGTTGGACTCGATGATCTTAGAGGTCTCTTCCAACCTTAATGATTCTATAATTCTATTATACGGCGCTAATCAACCAATTTTCCCTGGAAAGGTCAAATAAAGCCCCTTAGAAACAGGTGGGACGAAGAAGGCTTTGCCTGCAGCAAAGGGCGAAGCGGAAACACCCGAAACGCTCGCATCAAGGGCGAGTCTCGGGGAGGGGGGGGGACACACGACGGTTCGAGGCTGCCGGAGATAAAACTCAAGGCCAAAACGAGGGGTTTCTCCCGCACCTGCTCGGCGGTTGGGGGCTCCTGGGCTGCCGGTCGGCCGGAGGGGTTTCTCCGGGAGGGATCCGACTCCTGGCCCTGCCGTTTGAGCGTCTTGTACTCCTCGTAGAGCCCTGCGATGGATCGTCAAGGCTGGTTTTTAGCCTCTCTGGTACTTACCGGAAAAACCCCAGCAGTTCGTTCCCGCATCCCCACGCGCCGCCGAAAGACACCCCCCACCCCCCACCCCCAACTTTCCCCGACGTCGAACCGTCCCGACGACGAGGGTCTGGCTCGGCACGAGGGGTCACCCCCACCCGAGAAGCACCCACAGCTCCGGCCGCCCGCTGCGGAGGCGGCGGCGGGGGGGGGGGGAGCCCGGCACCATCCGTGAGCCGAAAATACCCCCGGGGGGTGGCGGCGGGGCCGGCACTCACGCCTGGTGTCCTCCGGAGCAGCCTCGATGTCGGCCTGCGAGGCAAACACGCGAGAGGTCGTTATTTCGGGCGACGGAGCGAACAGTGGTTATTTTCCGCTACGGTAGAACGAGAGAGGGCTGGGGGGGGGGGGGGAGGGGTTTGGGGTGTATTTTTTTTGCTGTTTTGGGGTTGTTTATTAAAGGAAAGGGCGGCTGGGGCAGCGTCGCGCCTGTTCCTGACTCCGGGACGCCTGTTCTCCCGTGATTTCTTTGGCTACGGGACGCTCCTCACCGAAGAAGAAGCGGCACCGGGCTCGGCTAGGGGAGCCTCTCTCGGCTTTAACATCGCCGAAAAGGGGCTGCGGGGGGCCAGGGCTGGGTCAACGGGCTCCGGCGAGGCGGGGGGGGGGGCACAGCCCTCCCGGGTGACACCCGGGAGGTTTCACCGGCCCAAGCCGGGTGCGGGCCGGAGCCCAGAACTGGCAGCCAGCTGGGAAAAGGGGCTCGATCCCGGGGGGGGGGAAGGCGCTTGATCCCGGGGAAGGGGCTTGATCCCGGGAGGGAAGGGGCTTGATCCCGGGGGGGGGAAGGGCTCAATCCCGGGAAGGGGCTTGATCCCGGAGGGGGAAGGGGCTTGATCCTGGGGAAGGGGCTCGATCCTGGGGAAGGGGCTCGATCCTGGGAGGGGAAGGGGCTCGATCCCTGGGAAGGGTCTCGATCCGGGGAAGGGGCTTGATCCTGGGGAAGGGCTTTGATCCCGGGGGGGGGAAGGGGCTTCATCCCAGGGGTGGGGAAGGGGCTCGATCCCGGGGGGGGGAGGAGGGGCTCGATCCCGGGGGGGGGAGGAGGGGCTCGATCCTGGGGAAGGGGCTCGATCCCGGGGGGGAAGGGCTCGATCCGGTGGGGGGAAGGGGCTCGATCCTGGGGGGGGAGGAGGGGCTCGATCCTGGGGAAGGGCTCGATCCCCGGGGGGGGAAGGCGCTTGATCCCGGGGAAGGGGCTTGATCCCGGGGAGGGAAGGGGCTTGATCCCGGGGGGGGGAAGGGGCTCGATCCCGGGGGGGGGGGAAGGGGCTCAATCCGGGGGGGGGGGAAGGGGCTCAATCCCAGGGAAGGGGCTTGATCCCGGGCAAGGGGCTCGATCCCGGGGGAGGAAGGGGCTTGATCCTGGGGAAGGGGCTCGATCCCGGGGGGGAAGGGGCTCGATCCTGGGGAAGGGGCTCGATCCCGCGCCCCCCCGCCCCCCCGCAGGGCACCTGGCCGGGCTTCCTCCGCCGCTCCCGGAGGAAAGCCGCCTCCCACCGCTTCAGCAGGGCCTTCACCTCCCGCTGCCGCTCCATGGCGCCCAGAGCGGGGCCCGGACGCCAGGGCCGGTTCCCCGAGTGCCGGGGGCGGGGGTGGGGGGGGGGGTCCGGCGGGGGGGACCCAGGCGGCCGGCCCTCAGAGCGGCGGGAGAGCGAACCTCCCGCTCCCGCCGCGCCTCAGCCAATGGGAAGGGAGGGAGCGGCGACGGACAGCAGGCAGAAGCCAATGAGGCGGGCGAGGAGCGCCGGCCTCGCCGAGGAACGGCGCTGGGCCCGCCTCCCGGTGGGTCTCGCGCTCTGATTGGTGAAGGGGCGGTGCTGGGCGTCAGCGCGCATGCGCGGAAGCGCGGCGGGGAGCGGAGCCGTGAAGGGGCCCGGCGGAAGTGGGGGGCCGCGGGCGCGCGGTGAGTGGCGGGGCCGGCGCCGCCGCCATGTTGGGGGGGGCCGGTTAGGGGTGCTGTGGGGGGGCCCCACTGATGGGGGGGCTGGGTTAGGGGTGCTGTGGGGGGTCCCTGTCATGGGGGGGCTGGGTTAGGGGTGCCCCACTGATGGGGGGGCTGGGTTAGGGGTGCTGTGGGGGGGTCCCTGTCATGGGGGGGCTGGGTTAGGGTGCCCCACTGATGGGGGGCTGGGTTAGGGGTGCCGTGGGGGGTCCCTGTCATGGGGGAGCTGGGTTAGGGGTGCCTCACTGATGGGGGGGCTGGATTAGGGGTGCCGTGGGGTGTCCCTGTCATGGGGGGCCTGGGTTAGGGGTGCCGTGGGGGGCCCCACTGATGGGGGGGCTGGGTTAGGGGTGCTGTGGGGGGTCCCTGTCATGGGGGGGCTGGGTTAGGGGTGTGCCCCACTGATGGGGGGCTGGGTTAGGGGTGCCGTGGGGGGTCCCTGTCATGGGGGAGCTGGGTTAGGGGGTGCCCCACTGATGGGGGGCTGGGTTAGGGGTGTTGTGGGGGGCTCCGTTGATGGGGGCTGGGTTAGGGGTGCTGTGGGGGGTCCCTGTCATGGGGGGGCTGGGTTAGGGGTGCCCCGCTGATGAGGGGCTGCGTTAGGGGTGCTGTGGGGGGTCCCTGTCATGGGGGGGCTGGGTTAGGGGTGCCTCACTGATGGGGGGGCTGGGTTAGGGGTGCCGTGGGGTGTCCCTGTCATGGGAGGCCTGGGTTAGGGGTGCCGTGGGGGCCCCACTGATGGGGGGGCTGGGTTAGGGGTGCTGTGGGGGGGTCCCTGTCATGGGGGGGCTGGGTTAGGGGTGCCCCACTGATGGGGGGCTGGGTTAGGGGTGCTGTGGGGGGGGTCCCTGTCATGGGGGGGGCTGGGTTAGGGGTGCCCCACTGATGAGGGGGCTGGGTTAGGGGGTGGCCGTGGGGTGTCCCTGTCATGGGGGGCCTGGGTTAGGGGTGCCATGGGGGGTCCCACTGATGGGGGGCTGGGTTAGGGGTGCTGGGGGGGCGCCCCACTGATGGGGGGTCTGAGTTGGGGGTGCTGTGGGGGGTCCCTGTCATGGGGGGGCTGGGTTAGGGGTGCCCCACTGATGGGGGGCTGGGTTAGGGGTGCTGTGGGGGGTCCCTGTCATGGGGGGACTGGGTTAGGGGTGCCGTGGGGGGCCCCATTGATGGGGGGGCTGGGTTAGGGGTCCCGCCATGGGGCCCCCTACTGCAGAGGGCTCTAGCCTCCTGCTGTGGGGTGCCTTTCGGGGGGTGTGTTTGTGTGGTGGGGGGGCACGTCTGGCTTAGGGGGTGCCACGGGGCTGCCCCTCACCGCCAGACCTGTGGGGCCGCCTTCCACCACCCGCAAACCGCCCCCCCCGCCCCGAGACCCCGGTGGTTCGGGCCAGCCGGGGCTCCCGCCGCTTTGCCCACCCCCCCCCCCCCCCCCCCCCCCCCCCCCCACCCCCCCCACCCCCCCCAGCCTCAACCTCACCTCCTGCCCGCAGCCCCTCGGCGCCGGGCGCCATGCACTCCCTCGTCTTCCTCTGCGCCCGCCGCCTGGTGAGCCACTGCCCCGGCGCCCGCCGCGCCCTGGACCTCCTCCCCGCCGAGCTCTACCCCGTCCTCTTCCAAGCCGCCTTCTTGGACGGGCGGACGCTGGCGCTGCGGGACCTGGTGGCGACGTGGCCCTTCCCCGTCCTCAGCATCCGGCGCTTGGTGGGCCGCCGCGGCCGTCGCCGTGACCGTCACCCCTTCCTCGGGGAGAAACCCAGCAAGCTCTGCGTCCAGGCCGTCATCCTGGCCGTCGTGGCGCATCTCCGCCGGGCGCTGGAGGAGTCCTGCCGCGGCACGAGGTGGGTGTGCCGGGATGCCAAACTCCCCCCGCCCCGCCCCGCCCCGGGACGGGCGGGAACCGTTTCCTTCCTCCTCGGGGAGACGGAGGCGACGATGCTCGTCCCGGGGCCGTGAGCTCTGGGCCACGGCGGAGGAGGAAGCCGGCGGGTTGGTGCCGGGCTCGTTTAGAGCGTCGGCGACGTGGGAGAAAAGCGGGACCGCGACCCTCGCCCCAGCCTCGGGGCTGGAGCGAGTCGCCGGATGGCCGCGGCTCTCCCGGCCGAGCCGGCCGCCCCGTTGTTTCCGTTTCCCCCCCATTTCCCCGCTCGTTTTTATTCACCCCTTTCTTGTCTTTGCCCCAGCGAGAGACGGTGCCGCCTGCGGGTGCTGGACATGACGGGTCTCCAGGACGATGACGCCGACCGCGGCCCGGAGGGGATGAGCCTGTGGTCCGGCACGGTGGCGTTGGCCAAAGCCTGCATCGAGGTCTCCAAACACCAAAGCGAGTGCCTGAAACGCGGTTCCAAGCGGCGTAAAGGTCCTTCCGGCACCTCGGCGGCCCCGCAACCCCTCGGCGTGGAGGTCCGCGCCGACCTCCTTCGTCAACGGCACGTCTTTCGGCGTCCTGCGGGATGCCCTGCAGACGGGCGCCGCCGGCCCCCTGCGCCTCAAATGCCGGATTTCCATGCCGAGGAGCTCTCTGTCGCCGGCACCGTGAGTTTGCTGGAGTCCCTGGAACCCGCCGGCGTGCGGCGGGTGGATCTGCGCTTCAACAACCTGGGGCTGGCCGTCTCTGCGCGGTTTTGCCGCACCTCGCCAGGTTCACCCACCTCCTCAGCCTCAAGCTGCCCTACAGCAACGTCGACGTGCGGCGGCTCCCGGCGGGGACGGATGCCGGCCTCCGGCGCCTCGCCGCGCAGCTGGGGGGGCTGCCCTGCCTCAAGGAGCTCAACTTGGGTTCCTCCAGGCTTTCGGGGAAACTGAGGCAACTTCTGGGGTAAGTTCCCGGTGGAGCAGGTCCCCCGGGACCCGCTCTTTCCACGCCCGGGGAGAGGGGGTTGGGGGGGAATTCATGGGCTCCTGAGATTTAACACGAAGTTTTAGTCCTCCGGCGGCGGCGGCGGCTCCCTCCCGGCTCACCGCACCCCCCCCCCCCCCGGTGCGGTGACGGTCTCGGGGGGGGCGGCGGGGGTGCTCACGGCTCGCTCTCCCCTCCCGGCAGCGACCTGCGGGCTCCCCTGGAAAGCCTGGAGCTGGCCTTCTGCTACCTCCTTCCCGGCGACCTCGCCTTCCTTTCCCAAAGCCTCACGCTCCGGCGCTGCGGAAGTTGGACCTGAGCGGCCACGATTTCTCCGAGAACCTTTTCCAACCCCTCCGGCGTCTCCTGGAGGAGACCTCGGCCTCCCTCCTCCACCTGGATCTCATGGAGTGCCGGCTGACGGACGCCCGGCTGGAGGCTCTGCTGCCGGCGCTCTGCCGCTGCTCCCGCCTCCGTTGCCTGGGACTTTTCGGCAACCCCCTCTCCACGCCGGGGCTCAAGACTTTGTTACGGCGAACCGTCGTCTCCCGGATTTACGCCTGGTCGTCTACCCTTACCCCGTGGACTGCTACAGCCCCGAACCGCCCCGGCCGCCCTCCGCCTCCGGCCGGCTTTTCGAGGACGCGGTGGACGAGGAACGTTTCGCCGCGGTGAGCGCCGAGCTGCGCCGGATGCTGGTGAGCTCCGGCAGAGCCGACGCCGTCTGGACCGCCAGCCTCTGCCGGCACGGCGCCCTCGACTACTTCGCCTTGTAGCTCGGGCAAAACTCGGGGAGCCCTCGTCCACCCCGGCGGCGCCCGGTGAACCGCCGCGGCCTCGCCGCCGTTCCCCCCCCCCCCCCAACCCTTCCTCCCTCCCAAAATTTGGCGTTTCCTCCTCCTCCTCCTCCCGGTCCTTTTCCGGTACCTTCTCCCTTTCGTCGTCACCGTGCCGCCAGCATCAGTCCCAGCCCGGGGCCGGGAACCCGGTGTCACCGCTAACGCCCGGCAGTGCCTCCTGTCACCGGCACAGCCTGCCGGCTACGGCGGGGGGGGGTGGGGGGGGTGGGGGTCGGCGGCCGGGCCGGTGCCCATCAATTAACGCTGGGAGACCGGTTAATAATTGCCGCCGCTTGGCGGGTGCCGGGGGAAGCCGAGTCCCGGCGGAAACCGTAACCGCGGTGCTGTTGACGGGCGGACCCTACGAAAACCCCGTGCTCCTGCCTCGGCACCCCCCCTGCCCCCCCCGCCCCGAACCCCCAAATCCCGAGGTGGGCGGGGGGTGCTGGGCGCCTCCGGGGGGGTGCGGAAGCGGCACAGCTCGCCCGTGCGGTTTAAGCTCTTTTATTTCACAGATCAAGAGGGGTCCCGGCCGCCGCGGCAGCACCCGTCTCGCCGGGGTGAGCCGGCGCCGGGCTCCGCCACCCGTTTTCCCATTTTTGGGGCGGGTGGGGGGGTGTGTGTGTGTGTTCCCGGTTCGGCTCTGGTGACGGGGAAGGGGGGGGGGAATCCCCGACTCAGCCTTGGGACGGGGCAACGGGGACAGCCGGGGATTCCCCGGCACGTCCCGGTCCGCCGTCGGCCCGGAGCAGCGGCAGCAATTCCTCGGTGAGCCGGTAACGCCGCCCTTCCCAGATAAAATGAGTGGGGGGCTGCGCGGCCCCCGCCCGTACTCGAAAAGGGGGCTCCACTCGAAAGCCAACGCCGAGCGCACCAAACCCACGCCGCCCGCCTTCGCCGGCGCCGGGTGGTAGAGCCGCCCGGTTTTCCGGCGAGACCGCCAAGCTCTCCGGTTGGAAGGGGACGGCCAAGCGCTCGCCGCCGCCGCAGTAGGAGAGGAGCCGGCACCCGCCGGCGGCCGGCAGGAGCTGGGTGAAGACGAGGGGACGGTCGTCGCACCGGAGGAAATTCGCTCCCGGCCGCAGGGCGAGAGGAAGGGGAATTCGGGCTTCGTAACGCCCGCTCCGGTTCGGCTCCAGCCGCTTGAAGAAGGTGGTGAGGAACCCTACGTCTGCCGGAGGGACGGACGGACGGACGGACGGAGGGACGGACGGAGGGACGGAGGGACGTCAGCTCGCTGCTCCCCGGTAATTAGCCGCCGGTGGGGGGTGGGGGGGTGGGGGTGGGGGGGGCTTGTTCGTTAACGGGACCCCCGTTTCGGTGGGACGGGGCTCGGGAGGAAGCG
>JAPZLJ010000133.1:0-31169 GCA_027474245.1 Spheniscus humboldti
CCTCAGGGCACCCCCAAACGCCTCAGGGACCTCCGAAGCGCCTCAGGGACCCCCAAAACGTCTCAAGGACCCCCCGAAACGCCTCAGGGCACCCCCCAAACGCCTCAGGGACCTCCCGAAGCGCCTCAGGGACCCCCAAAACGTCTCAAGGACCCCCGAAACGCCTCAGGGCACCCCCAAACGCCTCAGGGACCTCTCGAAGCGCCTCAGGGACCCCCCGAAATGTCTCAAGGACCCCCCCGAAACGCCTCAGGGCACCCCCAAACGCCTCAGGGACCTCCGAAGCGCCTCAGGGACCCCCAAAACGTCTCAAGGACCCCCCGAAACGCCTCAGGGCACCCCCAAACGCCTCAGGGACCTCCCGAAATGCCTCAGGGACCCCCAAAACGTCTCAAGACCCCCCGAAACGCCTCAGGGCACCCCCAAACGCCTCAGGGACCTCCCGAAGCGCCTCAGGGACCCCCAAAACGTCTCAAGGACCCCCAAAACGCCTCAGGGCACCCCCAAACGCCTCAGGGACCTCCCGAAGCGCCTCAGGGACCCCCAAAACGTCTCAAGGACCCCCCGAAACGCCTCAGGGCACCCCCAAACGCCTCAGGGACCTCCCGAAACGCCTCAGGGACCCCAAACGTCTCAAGGACCCCCCGAAACGCCTCAGGGCACCCCCAAACGCCTCAGGGCACCCCCAAACGCCTCGGGGACCTCCCGAAACGCCTCAGGGACCCCAAAACGTCTCAAGGACCCCCCGAAACCCTTCAGGGCACCCCCAAACGCCTCAGGGACCTCCCGAAGCGCCTCAGGGACCCCCAAAACGTCTCAAGGACCCCCCGAAACGCCTCAGGGCACCCCCAAACGCCTCAGGGACCTCCCGAAGCGCCTCAGGGACCCCCAAAACGTCTCAAGGACCCCCGAAACGCCTCAGGGCACCCCCCAAACGCCTCAGGGACCTCCCGAAGCGCCTCAGGGACCCCCAAAACGTCTCAAGGACCCCCAAAACGCCTCAGGGCACCCCCAACGCCTCAGGGACCTCCCGAAGCGCCTCAGGGACCCCCAAAACGTCTCAAGGACCCCCCGAAACCCTTCAGGGCACCCCCCAAACGCCTCAGGGACCTCCCGAAGCGCCTCAGGGACCCCCAAAACGTCTCAAGGACCCCCCGAAACGCCTCAGGGCACCCCCAAACGCCTCAGGGACCTCCGAAGCGCCTCAGGGACCCCCAAAACGTCTCAAGGACCCCCCGAAACGCCTCAGGGCACCCCCAAACGCCTCAGGGACCTCCCGAAGCGCCTCAGGACCCCCAAAACGTCTCAAGGACCCCCCGAAACCCTTCAGGGCACCCCCAAACGCCTCAGGGACCTCCCGAAGCGCCTCAGGGACCCCCAAAACGTCTCAAGGACCCCCGAAACGCCTCAGGGCACCCCCAAACGCCTCAGGGACCTCCCGAAGCGCCTCAGGGACCCCCAAAACGTCTCAAGGACCCCCCGAAACGCCTCAGGGCACCCCCAAACGCCTCAGGGACCTCCCGAAGCGCCTCAGGGACCCCCAAAACGTCTCAAGGACCCCCCGAAACGCCTCAGGGCACCCCCAAACGCCTCAGGGACCTCCCGAAGCGCCTCAGGGACCCCCAAAACGTCTCAAGGACCCCCCGAAACGCCTCAGGGCACCCCCAAACGCCTCAGGGACCTCCCGAAGCGCCTCAGGGACCCCCAAAACGTCTCAAGGACCCCCCCGAAACGCCTCAGGGCACCCCCAAACGCCTCAGGGACCTCCCGAAGCGCCTCAGGGACCCCCAAAACGTCTCAAGGACCCCCCGAAACGCCTCAGGGCACCCCCAAACGCCTCAGGGACCTCCCGAAGCGCCTCAGGGACCCCCAAAACGTCTCAAGGACCCCCCGAAACGCCTCAGGGCACCCCCAAACGCCTCAGGGACCTCCCGAAGCGCCTCAGGGACCCCCAAAACGTCTCAAGGACCCCCCGAAACGCCTCAGGGCACCCCCAAACGCCTCAGGGACCTCCCGAAGCGCCTCAGGGACCCCCAAAACGTCTACAAGGACCCCCCGAAACGCCTCAGGCACCCCCAAACGCCTCAGGGACCTCCGAAGCGCCTCAGGGACCCCCAAAACGTCTCAAGGACCCCCCGAAACGCCTCAGGGCACCCCCAAACGCCTCAGGGACCTCCCGAAACGCCTCAGGGACCCCCCAAACGTCTCAAGGACCCCCCGAAACGCCTCAGGGCACCCCCCAAACGCCTCAGGGCACCCCCAAACGCCTCGGGACCTCCCGAAACGCCTCAGGGACCCCCAAAACGTCTCAAGGACCCCCCGAAACGCCTCAGGGCACCCCCAAACGCCTCAGGGACCTCCCGAAGCGCCTCAGGGACCCCCAAAACGTCTCAAGGACCCCCCGAAACGCCTCAGGGCACCCCCAAACGCCTCAGGGACCTCCCGAAGCGCCTCAGGGACCCCCAAAACGTCTCAAGGACCCCCCGAAACCCTTCAGGGCACCCCCAAACGCCTCAGGGACCTCCCGAAGCGCCTCAGGGACCCCCAAAACGTCTCAAGGACCCCCCGAAACGCCTCAGGGCACCCCCAAACGCCTCAGGGACCTCCCGAAGCGCCTCAGGGACCCCCAAAACGTCTCAAGGACCCCCCGAAACGCCTCAGGGCACCCCCAAACGCCTCAGGGACCTCCCGAAGCGCCTCAGGGACCCCCAAAACGTCTCAAGGACCCCCCGAAACGCCTCAGGGCACCCCCAAACGCCTCAGGGACCCCCAAACGCTCAAGGACCCCCCGAAACCCTTCAGGGCACCCCCAAACGCCTCAGGGACCTCCCGAAGCGCCTCAGGGACCCCCAAAACGTCTCAAGGACCCCCCGAAACGCCTCAGGGCACCCCCAAACGCCTCAGGGACCTCCCGAAGCGCCTCAGGGACCCCCAAAACGTCTCAAGGACCCCCCGAAACGCCTCAGGGCACCCCCAAACGCCTCAGGGACCTCCCGAAGCGCCTCAGGGACCCCCAAAACGTCTCAAGGACCCCCCGAAACGCCTCAGGGCACCCCCAAACGCCTCAGGGACCTCCCGAAGCGCCTCAGGGACCCCCAAAACGTCTCAAGGACCCCCCGAAACGCCTCAGGGCACCCCCAAACGCCTCAGGGACCTCCCGAAGCGCCTCAGGGACCCCCAAAAACGTCTCAAGGACCCCCCGAAACGCCTCAGGGCACCCCCAAACGCCTCAGGGACCTCCCGAAGCGCCTCAGGGACCCCCAAAACGTCTCAAGGACCCCCCGAAACGCCTCAGGGCACCCCCAAACGCCTCAGGGACCTCCCGAAGCGCCTCAGGGACCCCCAAAAACGTACTCAAGACCCCACGAAAAAGACTAAGGGCACCCCCAAACGCCTCAGGGACCTCCCGAAGCGCCTCAGGGACCCCCAAAACGTATCAAGGACCCCCCGAAACGCCTCAGGGCACCCCCAAACGCCTCAGGGACCTCCCGAAGCGCCTCAGGGACCCCTAAAACGTCTCAAGGACCCCCCGAAACGCCTCAGGGCACCCCCAAACGCCTCAGGGACCTCCCGAAGCGCCTCAGGGACCCCCAAAACGTCTCAAGGACCCCCCGAACGCCTCAGGGCACCCCCAAACGCCTCAGGGACCTCCCGAAGCGCCTCAGGGACCCCCAAAACGTCTCAAGGACCCCCCGAAACGCCTCAGGGCACCCCCAAACGCCTCAGGGACCCCCAAAACGTCTCAAGGACCCCCCGAAACCCTTCAGGGCACCCCCCGAAGAAAACGCCTCAGGGACCTCCCGAAGCGCCTCAGGGACCCCCAAAACGTCTCAAGGACCCCCCAAAACGCCTCAGGGCACCCCCAAACGCCTCAGGGACCTCCCAAAACGCCTCAGGGACCCCCAAAACGTCTCAAGGACCCCCCGAAACGCCTCAGGGCACCCCCAAACGCCTCAGGGACCTCCCGAAGCGCCTCAGGGACCCCCAAAACGTCTCAAGGACCCCCCGAAACCCTTCAGGGCACCCCCAAACGCCTCAGGGACCTCCCGAAGCGCCTCAGGGACCCCCAAAACGTCTCAAGGACCCCCCCGAAACGCCTCAGGGCACCCCCAAACGCCTCAGGGACCTCCCGAAGCGCCTCAGGGACCCCCAAAACGTCTCAAGGACCCCCCGAAACGCCTCAGGGCACCCCCAAACGCCTCAGGGACCTCCCGAAGCGCCTCAGGGACCCCCAAAACGTCTCAAGGACCCCCCGAAACCCTTCAGGGCACCCCCAAACGCCTCAGGGACCTCCCGAAGCGCCTCAGGGACCCCCAAAACGTCTCAAGGACCCCCGAAACGCCTCAGGGCACCCCCAAACGCCTCAGGGACCTCCCGAAGCGCCTCAGGGACCCCCAAAACGTCTCAAGGACCCCCCGAAACGCCTCAGGGCACCCCCAAACGCCTCAGGGACCTCCCGAAGCGCCTCAGGGACCCCCCAAAACGTCTCAAGGACCCCCCGAAACGCCTCAGGGATCCCCCAAAACTCCTCAGCTCAGGGACCCCCCAAAACGCCTCAGGGAGCCCCCCGGTGCCCTTTTCTCCCCAGTGATGTCGTGTAGTGCTGTCACAGGGTCTGGTGATGTAATGCTGTAATGTAAAAGACTGCAGTGATGTAATGCAGTGACATTGCAGGGCAGTGATATAACGCAACGATGCAACAAAACCCAATGAGGTAATACAGTGATGTCATGGGGGCCGGTGATGTCATGTAGTGGTCTAATAGGGCTACGGTGATGCAATGCGGTGATGCAACAGAGCATGCTGATGTAACACAGTGATGTCATGGGTCGCCGTAACACGGGTGCAACGATGCAACAGGGCCCAATGATGTAACACAGTGATGTCACAGGGTGCAGGGACACGATGCAGTGATGCAATGGGGCCCGGTGATGCAATGCGGTGATGCAATAGGGCATGCTGATGTAACACAGTGATGTCACGGGTCGCCCTAACGCGGTGCAAACGATGCAACAGGGCCCGCCGACGTAACACAGTGATGTCACAGGGTGCAGGGACATGACACCGTGATGCAACGGGGCCCGGCGAGGTAATGCGGTGATGCAATAGGTGTGCTGATGTAACACAGTGATGTCACAGGTCGCCGTAACGCAGTGCAACGATGCAACAGGGCCCAACGATGTAACACGGTGATGTCACGGGGTGCAGGGACGCGACGCAGTGATGCAACGGGGCCCGGCGACGGCACGCGGTGCCATCACGGGGGCTGATGACGCAAGACAGCGATGCGTTGGGTGCACGTGTGCCTCCCCCCTCCCCCCCGAGTGGGCGGGGCCGGCCCCGCCCCCACCCTTCATTTTTCTCTTAAAAAAAAAACAACAAACAAACCAAAAAAAACCACCAAAGTTTTATTTGGCCCCAAATCGCGAGGGGGGGGGGGGGGGAGGGGTGACACCCCCCACCCCCCCCATAAAAAAAGGCCCCAAAAAAGCCCCGAACGGCCCCAAAAAACAGCCTCGGGGGGGGCGGGGGGGGACAGGACACGACATGACACGACATGACATCACGGCCCCGCAGGCGTCGGGGCGCTCACACCACCAGGCTCTCGCGGCTCAGGGCATCGTGCTGGGGGGGGGGGGAGGGGCACGGAGGGGGTGGGACGCCCACGCCCCCCCCCCCCCCAATATCTCAGGAACCCCAAGGACACCCCCCCACCCACCCCCAAAACACACCAGGGCCCCCCCAAGCCCCCCTGAATTATCCCAAGGACACCCCCACCCCCCAACTACCTCCCAGACCCCCTCCCCCCCCAAAGACCCCCAAGCCCCCCCAATACCCCATAGGACCCCCAGGGACTCCCCCCAAATCCCCCCAGCCCCCATACGCCCCCCAAACACCCCCTAGACCCCCCCCAAACACCCCACAGGACCCCCAGAGACCCCCCAAACACGCCCTAGAGACCCCCCAATACCCCCTAGACCCCCCCAAACCTCCCCATAGGACCCCCAGAGACCCCCCCAGACCTCCCCAGACCCCCCTTCCAATACCCCATACACCCCCTAGACCCCCCCAAACTCCCTATAGACCCCCAGAGACCCCCCCAGACCCCCCAATATCCCATAGGACCCCCCAAATCCCCCCAGTCCCCCCCTCCAATACCCCATACACCCCCTAGACCCCCCCAAACTCCCTATAGGACCCCCAGAGACCCCCCCAGACCCCCCAATATCCCATAGGACCCCCCAAATCCCCCCCAGTCCCCCCCTCCAATACCCCATACACCCCCTAGACCCCCCCAAACACCCCATAAGACCCCCCAGAGACCCCCCAATACCCCCTACACCCCCCCAAACACCCCACAGGACCCCCAGAGACCCCCCAGACCCTCCCCAGACCCCCCTTCCAATACCCCATACACCCCCTAGACCCCCCAAACTCCCTATAGGACCCCCAGAGACCCCCCCAGACCCCCCAATATCCCATAGGACCCCCCAAATCCCCCCAGTCCCCCCCTCCAATACCCCATACACCCCCTAGACCCCCCCAAACACCCCGTAAGACCCCCAGAGACCCCCCCAGACCCCCCAATATCCCATAGGACCCCCCAAATCCCCCCAGTCCCCCCCTCCAATACCCATACACCCCCTAGACCCCCCCAAACACCCCGTAAGACCCCCAGAGACCCCCCCAGACCCTCCCCAGACCCCCCTTCCAATACCCCATACACCCCCTAGACCCCCCAAACTCCCTATAGGACCCCCAGAGACCCCCCCAGACCTCCCAATATCCCATAGGACCCCCCAAATCCCCCCAGTCCCCCCCTCCAATACCCCTACACCCCCCTAGACCCCCCCAAACACCCCATAAGACCCCCAGAGACCCCCCAATGCCCCCTACACCCCCCCAAACACCCCACAGGACCCCCAGAGACCCCCCAATACCCCCTAGACCCCCCCAAACTCCCCATAGGACCCCCAGAGACCCCCCCAGACCCTCCCCAGAGCCCTCCTCCAATACCCCATACACCCCCTAGACCCCCCCCAAACACCCCATAGGAACCCCAGAGACCCCCCCCCAGACCCCTCAATACCCCCTAGGACCCCCCAAAACCGCCCTCCCCCAGGATCCCCAGGGGGACACCCCCACCCCCCACCTCACCTTACGGAGGCGCCGGGGGGGTCCAGGGGGACGACAAGGGAGGGGCTCGCCCCCCGCCAAGAGATCGTCACGGGAACGAGAGCGGGGACGGGACGGGGGGGGCGACCCCCCCACGGATCCCCCCAAAACTTCAGCTGAGCGCCAGCGCCCCTTGGGGGGGGAAGGGGGGGACGGGGAGCGTCCTCGGGGGACCCAGGAGTCCGGGGCTTCGTGGAGGGAACTGATGTCGCTGAGGGGGCGGGCTGGGGGGGGGGGGGATGACAAATGGGGAGGGGGGGGGGTTAATGCCCCCTGGGGGGGGTAAATAACCCCTGGGGGGGGTAAATACCCCGGGGGGGGGCAAATTGGGGTGGGGGATACTGGCTCCTGCTGGGGAAATTTGGGGTTGATGCCCCTGGGAGGGGGGTAAATGCCCCAGGGGGGGGAGGGGGGGGTAATTGGGGCTGGGGGGGGGGGGGTGACGCCCCATGGAGGGGGGGGTAATTGCCCCCCCCCCCGCCCCGCCCTCAGCACCCACCTGCCCTTGAGGGGGGGGTAGCGGCCGTGGGGCTCGAAGGCGCCGATTTGCTCCTCCAGGTAACGCAGGACGGCGGGGGGGGGGCGCGGGGGGGCCTGCGGGGGGGAACCCAGGCATTTGGGGGGGGGACGGACGGACACGGGACCCCCCCGGTGTCCGGAAAGAGGGTGGAGCCAAGCATCAGGCTCCGCCCCCCCCCCCCCCAACGCACCGAGAGGTCACCCATCCAGCCAGGTGACAGGCTGGACCCTGCTTAGCTTTGCCCCCAGCCCCAGTGCCCAAGGAGGCTGGGGGGGGGTGGGAGGGGGGGTGACTGACAGCTGTCAGTCACACCATGACCTCACCTGACACCACGCTGCCATCACTGTCACGCAGCAGGGGCACCTGGGAGCTCTGGCTGCTCGCTGCGGGGGGGGGGGGGGGGTCACCTCAGTGTCATCTCCCCCCCCAGTGCCACCAGCGCCCCGTATGGGTGTCACCGTCCGTCCGTCCCCCCCCCCCCGTCCCCCCCCCCAGTGTCCCCAAGGTCACTCACCGAGGGTCCGGAGGGCGAGGGGGGGCGGGGGGGGGCCGTAGGCTCCGCCCATCCCTCCGGAGGTGGCCGCCTTCCCCGCCAGGTACACTGCGGGGGGGGGAACGAACGACACCCAGATGTCTGGGTGAACCCCCCACCCACCCCCGGGGGGGGACACACCCAGGTGACCGGGACCCCCACCCCAGGGGACCCTAAGGGACCCAAGTGTATCCCAAGGGACCCCAATGTACCCCAAGGGACGCAAGTGTATCCCAAGGGACCCCAATGCACCCCAGGGGACCCCACTGCACCCGAGAGGACCCCGTCACACCCCAAGGGACCCAGGCGTGCCCCAAGGGACCCCAATGCACCCCAAGGGACCCCGGCACGCCCCAGGGGACCCCAGCACGCCCCAGGGGACCCCAGTGCACCCCAAGGGACCCCATCACACCCCAGGGGACTCCAATGCACCCCAAGGGACCCCGTCACGCCCCAGGGGACGCCAGTAGACCCCAATGCACCCCAAGGGACCCCAGCACGCCCCAGGGGACCCCAATAGACCCCAAGGGACCCCAATGCACCCCAAGGGACCCCAGCACGCCCCAGGGGACCCCAATAGACCCCAAGGGACCCCAATGCACCCCAGGGGACCCCGTCACGCCCCAGGGGAAGGGACAAGGGGACACTCACGGGCCTCGGGGCAGCAGCAGCGGTGGGGACAGCAGGGACAGCGCAGGAAGCAGCAGCAGGTGTGGGGACAGCACTGGCACCAGCAGAGCCCCAGGGCCAGCGCTCCCAGTGCCACCCCCACTGCCACCAGTACCACGAAGAGCCAGTCTGGGGGTGGGGGGGGTGGGGGGGGGGGTGGGGGGTGTCAGAAGGGGGACCCAGGCATCCGGGACACCCCCCCATATCCCTCCGAGGGCAGGGTGCCAGGGTATAGGGTGGGGGTGCAAAAGGTCCGGGTGCCTGGGTCCCCTCCCCGGATGCCTGGGTGTCACCCCCAGATGCCTGGGTCCCCCCCCAGATGCCTGGGTGTCCCCCCCCCAGACGTCTGGGTGCCACCCCAGATGCCTGGGTCCCCCCTTGATGCCTGGGTGTCCCCCCCGGACACCTAGGTGCCACCCTGGACACCTGGGTCCCCCCCCCCCCAGATGCCTGGGTCCCCCCTTGATGCCTGGGTGTCCCCCCCGGACACCTAGGTGCCACCCTGGACACCTGGGTGTCCCCCCCCAGATGCCTGGGTCCCCCCTTGATGCCTGGGTGTCCCCCCCGGACACCTAGGTGCCACCCTGGACACCTGGGTCCCCCCCCCCCCAGATGCCTGGGTCCCCCCTTGATGCCTGGGTGTCCCCCCCGGACACCTAGGTGCCACCCTGGACACCTGGGTGTCCCCCCCCAGATGCCTGGGTCCCCCCTTGATGCCTGGGTGTCCCCCCCGGACACCTAGGTGCCACCCTGGACACCTGGGTGTCCCCCCCCAGATGCCTGGGTCCCCCCTTGATGCCTGGGTGTCCCCCCCGGACACCTAGGTGCCACCCTGGACACCTGGGTGTCCCCCCCAGACGCCTAGGTCCCCCCTTGATGCCTGGGTGTCCCCCCCGGACACCTAGGTGCCACCCTGGACACCTGGGTCCCCCCCCCCAGATGCCTGGGTCCCCCCTTGATGCCTGGGTGTCCCCCCCGGACACCTAGGTGCCACCCTGGACACCTGGGTCCCCCCCCCAGATGCCTGGGTCCCCCCCTAGGTGCCTGGGTGTCCCCCCCCTGAGATGCCTGGGTGTGCCCCCCCCCAGGTGCCTGGGGGTGTCCCCCCCGGGTGCCTGGGTGTCGTCGTCCCGTCCCCCCCCGGGTGCCTGGGTGTCATCCCCCAGGTGCCTGGGTGTCCGTCCCCCCCCCCCGGGTGCCTGGGTGTCCGTGTGTCGTCCCCCCCCGGGTGCCTGGGGGTGTCCCCCCTGGGTGCTTGGGTGCCCCTCCCCCCCCCCCCCGGGTGCCTGGGTGTCCGTCCCCCGGGTGCCTGGGTGTCCCCCCCCGGGTGCCTGGGTGTCGTGTGTCCTCCCCTCCCCGGATGCCTGGGTGCCCCCCCTCCCCGGGTGCCTGGGTGTCGTCGTCCCCCCCGGGTGCCTGGGTGTCCGTCCCCCGGGTGCCTGGGTGTCGTCTGTCCCCCCTGGGTGACTGGGTGTGTCCCCCCGGGTGCCTGGGTGTCATGTCCCTCCCCCCCCCCGCCGGGTACCTGGGGGTGCCTGGGGGTGCCCCCCCCCCCCCCCGGGGGTCCGTACCTGGCAGGGTCCCCAGCTGGACACCCGGCAAGAGGTCGGTGGCCTCCGGTAGGGACCCTGGGGGGACACAAGGGACACCAAGGGCGGGGCGGCGGTGGGGGGGGGTGGGGGGTTCAGGGGACCCAGGCGTCCGGGGGCGGGGGGACCCAGGCGTTTGGGGGGGGGGGGGGGGGGGGGAGGGGAACGGGACGGACACCCAGGCGTTTGGGGGTAGCACCCACACACGCACACCCCCTCCCCCAGAGGGGACCCAGGCGTCCGGGTGCTCCCAGTGCCGCCCCCAGGGAGATGTGCTGGCCTCCCAGTCCCACCCAGTACGGCCCCGTCCCTCCCAGTGCCTCCCAGTATGGCCCAGTCCCTCCCAGTGCCTCCCAGTACGGCCCAGTCCTTCCCAGTACGGCCCAGTCCCTCCCAGCGCTCTCCCAGTCCTTCCCAGTATGGCCCCGTCCCTCCCAGTACGGCCCCGTCCCTCCCAGTGCCTCCCAGTACGGCCCAGTCCCTCCCAGTACAGCCCAGTCCCTCCCAGTGCTCGCCCAGTCCTTCCCAGTATGGCCCCGTCCCTCCCAGTACAGCCCAGTCCCTCCCAGTGCTCGCCTAGTCCTTCCCAGTATGGCCCCGTCCCTCCCAGTATGGTCCCATCCCTCCCAGTCCCTCCCAGTACGGCCCAGTCCCTCCCAGTGCTCTCCCAGTCCTTCCCAGTACGGCCCCGTCCCTCCCAGTACGGCCCCGTCCCTCCCAATGCCTCCCAGTATGGCCCAGTCCCTCCCAGTACAGCCCAGTCTCTCCCAGTGCTCACCCAGTCCTTCCCAGTATGGCCCCATCCCTCCCAGTACAGCCCAGTCCCTCCCAGTGCTCGCCCAGTCCTTCCCAGCATGGCCCAGTCCCTCCCAGTACAGCCCAGTCCCTCCCAGTGCTCTCCCAGTCCTTCCCAGCATGGCCCCATCCCTCCCAGTATGGCTCCATCCCTCCCAGTACGGCCCAGTCCCTCCCAGTGCTCTCCCAGTCCTTCCCAGTATGGCCCTGTCCTTCCCAGTACGGCCCAGTCCCTCCCAGTACGGCCCAGTCCCTCCCAGTGCTCTCCCAGTCCTTCCCAGTATGGCCCAGTCCCTCCCAGTACGGCCCTGTCCCTCCCAGTGCCTCCCAGTACGGCCCAGTCCCTCCCAGTGCTCTCCCAGTCCTTCCCAGTATGGCCCTGTCCCTCCCAGTACGGCCCCGTCCCTCCCAGTGCCTCCCAGTACGGCCCAGTCCCTCCCAGTGCTCACCCAGTCCTTCCCAGTATGGCCCCGTCCCTCCCAGTACAGCCCAGCCCCTCCCAGTGCTCGCCCAGTCCTTCCCAGTATGGCCCCGTCCCTCCCAGTATGGCCCCATCCCTCCCAGTCCCTCCCAGTACAGCCCAGTCCCTCCCAGTGCTCTCCCAGTCCTTCCCAGTATGGCCCTGTCCCTCCCAGTACGGCCCCGTCCCTCCCAGTGCCTCCCAGTACGGCCCAGTCCTTCCCAGTATGGCCCCGTCCCTCCCAGTGCCTCCCAGTACGGCCCAGTCCCTCCCAGCGCTCTCCCAGTCCTTCCCAGTATGGCCCCGTCCCTCCCAGTACAGCCCAGCCCCTCCCAGTGCTCGCCCAGTCCTTCCCAGTATGGCCCCATCCCTCCCAGTCCCTCCCAGTACAGCCCAGTCCCTCCCAGTGCTCTCCCAGTCCTTCCCAGTATGGCCCTGTCCCTCCCAGTACGGCCCCGTCCCTCCCAGTGCCTCCCAGTACGGCCCAGTCCCTCCCAGTACGGCCCCGTCCCTCCCAGTGCCTCCTAGTACGGCCCAGTCCCTCCCAGTGCTCTCCCAGTCCTTCCCAGTATGGCCCTGTCCCTCCCAGTATGGCCCCGTCCCTCCCAGTGCTTGCCCAGTCCTTCCCAGTATGGCCCAGTCCCTCCCAGTACAGCCCAGTCCCTCCCAGTGCTCTCCCAGTCCTTCCCAGTATGGCCCTGTCCCTCCCAGTCCTTCCCAGTACGGCCCAGTCCCTCCCAGTGGTCTTCCAATATGGCCCAGTATGGCCCAGTCCCTCCCAGTGCTCGCCCAGTCCTTCCCAGCATGGCCTAGTCCCTCCCAGTATGGCCCTGTCCCTCCCAGTACGGCCCCATCCCTCCCAGTGCTCTCCCAGTCCCTCCCAGTGCCTCCCAGTGCTCTCCCAGTGCCTCCCAGTGCCCTCCCAGTGTCCCCCCCCAACCCTCCCAGTGCCCTCCCAGTGTGTGTGTCCCCCCCCAACCCTCCCAGTGCTCTCCCAGTGCCTCCCAGTGCCCTCCCAGTGGCCCCCCCAACCCTCCCAGTGCCCTCCCGGTGCTCTCCCAGTGTGTGTGTCCCCCCCCAACCCTCCCAGTGCTCTCCCAGTGCTCTCCCAGTGCCTCCCAGTGTGTGCCCCCCCCAACCCTCCCAGTGCTCTCCCAGTGCCTCCCAGTGCTCTCCCAGTGCCTCCCAGTGCCCTCCCAGTGTCCCCCCCCCCAACCCTCCCAGTGCTCTCCCAGTGCCTCCCAGTGCCCTCCCAGTGTGTGTGTCCCCCCAACCCTCCCAGTGCCCTCCCAGTGCTCTCCCAGTGCCCTCCCAGTGTGTGTGTCCCCCCAACCCTCCCAGTGCCCTCCCAGTGCTCTCCCAGTGCCTCCCAGTGCCCTCCCAGTGTCCCCCCCCCAACCCTCCCAGTGCTCTCCCAGTCCTCTCCCAGTGCCCTCCCAGTGTCCCCCCCCCAACCCTCCCAGTGCCCTCCCAGTGCCTCCCAGTGCCCTCCCAGTGTCCCCCCCCAACCTTCCCAGTGCTCTCCCAGTCCTCTCCCAGTGCCCTCCCAGTGTCCCCCCCCCAACCCTCCCAGTGCCCTCCCAGTGCCTCCCAGTGCCCTCCCAGTGTCCCCCCCCAACCCTCCCAGTGCCCTCCCAGTGCCCTCCCAGTGTGTGTGTCCCCCCCAACCCTCCCAGTGCTCTCCCAGTGCCCTCCCAGTGCCCTCCCAGTGTGTGTGTCCCCCCCCAACCCTCCCAGTGCTCTCCCAGTGCCTCCCAGTGCCCTCCCAGTGGCCCCCCCCAACCCTCCCAGTGCTCTCCCAGTGCCTCCCAGTGCTCTCCCAGTGCCCTCCCAGTGTGTTCCCCCACCCCCCCCACCCCTCCCAGTGCTCTCCCAGTGCCCTCCCAGTGCCCTCCCAGTGTGTTCCCCCACCACCACCACCCCTCCCAGTGCCTCCCAGTGCCTCACCCAGTACCACCAGTTCAGCCACGGCCTCGTTGTTGCCCTCCAGGTCCTGGGTGGAGGTGACGGTGCAGATGTAGACGCCGCTGTCACCCCACGCCGCCGGGCCCAGGCTCAGCTCCGCCCCTGCCAACCCCGGACGCCTGGGTCCCTTGGGTGACAAGGTGACGCCACCCCCACCCCCCCCCCGGTGACATCACACCCCCCCCCCCCCCCAACCCCGGTGACATCCCTGGTGACACCGCTGGGGTCCCCCTCCATGTCCCTTGGGTCCTCCCTGACCCCCTGCGACACTCCGGTGACACCCGGCGGCACCTCGGTGACACCCCTGGGGTGTCCCGACCCCCTGTGACACCCGGTGACACTCCTAGAGTCCCCCCCCACAGACCCTCGTGACGTCTCTGGGGCCCCCCCTCCGTCTCCCCACTCCATGTCCCTGGGGTCCCCTCCCACCCCTCCGACACCCTGGTGACACCCCTGGGGTCCCCTCAGACCCTGGTGACATTGTCCCCAACCCCGCTGACACCCCTGGGGTCCCCCCAGACCTCTGTGACACCCTTATGACATTCCCCCCCCCAAAACCTTGGTGACACACGCCCCCCGCGATGTCCCCAAGGTCCCCACCTCCCAAAATGGTGACACCGCGTCCCCTGTAGAAGTCCCCGAGGGTGACAACGCCACCCTGCTTGGTGGCCACGATGCGGACGGTGCGGGCAGCATCCGGACAGGGTGAGGTGACATCGGGGACGTCCCCGGGGGAGGTGACAACCCCGTTGTCCCCTTGTGGGGTGGGACAGAAGGACTTGTACTTCCAGGTGACGATGGGGGGGTCGAGGGCCACCGTCTGGTAGTGACACCGGAGCAGGACAGGTTGGAAGAGCAAGGCCACCGTCCGGGGGTCTGTCACTGTCACCTGTAAAGGGGTGACAGGGGCTGGGGGTGACATCGACAACCTGTTAGGTGGGGAGGGGCACCTTGCTGTCACCTGCCTGTTACCCTTTGTCACCTCCCCCTGGTCCCTGCCACCCCCCTGCCACCTCCCTTTCACCTGCTGTCACCACCCCCCCCGTCACCCCTTGTCACCCCCTGTCACCATCCCATCACCTCCCCCTGGCTCTTGTCACCCCGCTGTCACCCCCCTGCCGCTTCCCCCGGTCCCTGTCACCCCATCACCCCCCATCACCTCCCTGTCACCTCCCCTGGTCCCTGTCACCCCCCAATCCCTGGCACCCCCCTGTCACCTTCTGTCACCCCCTGTTACCACCCCATCACCTCCCCCTGGCTCTTGTCACCCCGCTGTCACCCCCCTGCCACTTCCCCCGGTCCCTGTCACCCCATCACCCCCCTGTCACCTCCCCGTCACCCTCCTGTCACCTCCCCCAGTCCCTGTCACCCCCCCCAATCCCTGTCACCCCTTGTCACCTTCTGTCACACACCCCCCCCCCCGGCTCCTGTCACCCCCCTGTCACTTCCCCTGGTCCTTGTCACCCCGCCACCCCCCCCCGTCACCCCTCCAGGACCTGCCACCCCCCCGCCACCCCCCCCCGGCACGTGTCACCCCCCTGCCACTGACTGTCACCCCGTCACCCCCCCCCGGCTCCTGTCACCCCCCCTCACCCCTCACTTGCCCCCCAGAGCCCCCCCAGCCCCTAATTACCCCCCCCATTGCCCCCCAGGTCCCTAATTCCCCCTTTAATTACCCCCAGATCTTTAATTACCCTGTTAATTACCCCTTAATTACCCCAGTCTCTAATTACTCTCTTAATTACCCCCAAGCTCCCTAATTACCCCCCTGCCCATTAATTACCCCCAGCCCCCCCCCCGAGCCCCCCAAGTCCCTAATTACCCCCCTCCATTCCTCCCAGGCCCCTAATTATCCTCCCAATTACCCCCCAGGGCCTTAATTACCCCCCCAATTACCACAGAAGCCCCTTAATTACCCCCTCAATCAATCCCCAGGCCCCTAATTAACCCCCAGGCCCCCAATTATCCCCGAGGCCCCACTCTGCTCCCCCAATTACCCCCCAGGACCCCCCCACAGCCCCTACCTACCCTCTCAATTCCCCCCAAACCCCTAATTACCCCCCTAATTAACCCCCAAACCCTTTAATTACCCCCTCAATTAACCCCAGGCCCCTAATTAACCCCCAGGACCCCAATTACCCCCCAGGACCCCCTCTGCTCCCCCAGTTACCCCCCAGAGCCCCCCCCAGCCCCCACCTACCCCCTCAATTCTCCCCAAAGACCCTTAATTACCCCCTTAATTACCCCCAAACCCCTAATTACCCCCCTAATTACCCCCAAACCCCTTAATTACCCCCTCAATTAACCCCCAGGCCCCTCAGTTAATCCCGAGGCCCCTAATTACCCCCCAGGACCCCCTCTGCTCCCCCAGTTACCCCCCAGAGCCCCCCCCAGCCCCCACCTACCCCCTCAATTCCCCCAAAGACCCTTAATTACCCCCTTAATTACCCGCAAACCCCTAATTACCCCTAATTACCCCAAAACCCCTTAATTACCCCCTCAATTAACCCCCAGGACCCTAATTATCCCTCAGGGCCCCCCCCCCCGTGTCCCAAATTACCCCCCCAGAGCCCCCCAGCCCCCATATCTCCTCAACTCCCCCCAAAGACCCTTAATTACCTCCTTAATTACTCCCCCAGACCCTAATTACCCCATTAATTACATCCAAGCTCTTTAATTACCTTCTCAGTTACCCCCCAGCCCCTTAATTAACCCCCTAGGGCCGCCGCTGCTCCCCCAATTCCCCCCCCAGCCCTAATTCCCCCCCCCATTTCCCCCAGCCCCTTAATTACCCCCCAGCCCCTTAATTAGCCCCCTAATTACCCCCCCAGCCCCTTAATTACACCCCGGGCCCACCCAGCAGCGCCAGCAGCGCGGCCATGACGGCGGCCATGATGGCGGCGGCAGGTGTGGGCGGGGCCGGGCACACCTGGCCCCGCCCACTTCCGCCCTCGCCCGGCTCCCGGCCACGCCCCCCGCTCCACCTGGGCGGGGTCATTAAGCGGGACGGGCGGAGGGGAAAGGACACGGCCCCCCCCCGCCGCGGTGGTTCCGCCCAGGTGCCCGTGTGGCCACGCCCACTCCGGGCAGGTGCGGGCGCGACCATTGCGGCGGCGCGGGGGGGCACGGGTGGGGAAAACGGGGGGGGGGAAAGGGGGTGTAAATCCCGCCCCCTCCTCTCTGGGGGTATGGCTTTGAGCCCTCGCAGTCCCATTAACCCCCTCCGGAGCCTGGACAAGGGAGGGAAGGGGTTTTGGAGGGGGGCGCACCGCGCTTCTCCCCCCCCCCCCCCCCCGCCACGAACTGGTTCGGTCCGCGCCGCACCTGAGGGCGGGGCCAAAGCGGGAGGGAGTGGCCCCCGGAGGGGAGGCGGGGTTTAAAGGCCGGCGCCGCGGGGGGGGCGGGGACTCAGTTGCGCCCCCCCCCCCCCCCCCCCCCTCCAGTGCTCCCAGTTGCCCCCAAGTGTTTTGGGGGGGACACCCAGGTGTCCTGGGGGGACCCCCAGGCAGCCGGGGGGGGGGGGGGGGGACCCAGGCTTTTGGGGGGGATCCAGGCATCTGGGGGGGGGGAGACCCAGGCTTTTGGGGGGGACCCAGCATCCAGGGGGGCTGAGGTGCCTGGGGGGGGGGGTCCCAGGCGTTTGGGGGGGGGGGGGGTCCCCAGGTGTCCGGGCCTCAGGGTGCCACAGGCCCAGCGCGTCTCCCAAGGACCCAGGCGTCCAGAGGCCGGGGGGGGGGGGACGGGGGACGGGGACGGACCCAGGCGTCCGGGCGGGACCCAGGCGTCCGGGGTGCCCTGCCCCCCCCCCCCCCCCCAGTACATATTCCCGGCCGTCGTGTCCCCCCCCCCCCCACCCTCACACTCGGCCCCCCCCGCCATCACCCGGACGCCTGGGTCACCCGCCGGACGCCTGGGTCCCTCCTTGGGGCACCCACCCCACAGCGGTAGGTCGGGGGCGGGGGGGGGGTCCTCCCGGACGCCTGGGTGCCTTGTGGGGTGCGCAGGGCTCCCCCCTCCCCCCCCCCCCCGATGCCTGGGTCCCTGAGGGTCTCCATGGGGTCATGACCCCAGATACCGCCCCCCCCCCCCCCAGATGCCTGGGTCCCCAGGGGGTCTCCATGGGGTCATGACCCCCCGACACCCCCCCCCGGATGCCTGGGGGGGGTGTGTGTCGTCCCCCCCAACGCCTGGGTTCCCCGCAGACGCCTGGGTCCCCAAGCGTCCCCCATGGGGTCGTGACCCCCCCCCCCCCCCAGACCCACCCGGACGCTTGGGTCCCCCCAGGGGGTGACCAGAAGGACCCAGGGGACCCAGGTGTCCGGGTGTGTGTCCCCCCCTTTCTCCATCCCCCCCCCCCCCTTTCTCCGTCCCCCCACCCCGGGGAGCGGGGGGGGGGGGTTGGTGGGTGACATCACTGCTCTGGGGACAAATGTCCCCTTGTGGCTTCGGTGGCGCCGCAGGCTCCGAGGGGACCCAGGCGTCCGGCCCCCCCCGCCCCCCCCCGTTCCCCCCCCCCGGGGACCCAGGCATCCCAGTGGCTGCCAGCCAAGGATGCCTGCCCCCCCCCCCCCGAAACGCCTGCCCTCCCCCCCAAAATGCCTGGGTACCCCCCAAATGCCTGGGCCCCCCCCCCTCCCGAACGCCTGGGGCCCCCCCAAATGCCTGGGTGCCCCCGAACGCTTGGGTCCCCCCGGATTCCTGGGTCCCTCCTGAACACCTGGGCCCCCCCCTGGATACCGGGGTCGTGTGTGTCCCCCCCCCGAACGCCTGGGGCCCCCCCGAATGCCTGGGTCAGCCCCCAATGCCTGGGGTCCCCCCCCCCCAAACGCCTGGGTCCCCCCCCAAATGCTTGGGTCCCCCCCCCGAACGCCTGGGCCCCCTCCGAACGTCTGGGGCCCCCCCAAACGCCTGGGTGCCCCCCAAACGCCTGGGCCCCCCCCAAATGCCTGTGGCCCCCCGAAACACCTGGGTTCCCCCCCGATGCCTGGGGTCCCCCCCCCCAAACGCCTGGGTCCCCCCCTGAACACCTGGGTGTCCCCCCAAATGCCTGGGTCCCCCCCGGACGCCTGGGTGTCCCCCCAAATATCTGGGTGTGTCCCCCCCGATGCCTGGGTCCCCCCCCCGAACACCTGGGTCCTCTCCCAAATGCCTGGGTGTCGTCCCCCCCCCCCCCCGGACGCCTGGGTGCCCCCCCCACCCCAGATACCTGGGTCCCCCCCGAATGCCTGGGTCCCTCCCCAAAAGTCTGGGTGCCCCCCCCCACCCACCCCCCCCACCGCCTGGGTGCCCCCACCCTGGGGGGGCTCAATGGGGCCTGTGTGTACCACATGGGGGACCCAGGCGGGGGGGGGGGGACACACACGGGACGGGGACACAGAGGGTCCCTTTGTCCCCTCGGGCCGTGGGGGTGACACCGGCGCGTCAGGAATTCATCCGATGGCGGGGGGGGGGGACGGGGGGACGGGGGGGGGGACACGACACCCAGGAGTCCCGGGGGGGGACCCGGGTGTCCGGGGGGGGGGGGGGGGCACCCGGGTGTCCGGGGGGGGGGGGGGGGGCACCCGGGTGTCCCGGGGGGGGGGACCCCCAGGAGTCCGGGGAGGGGACCCGTGTGTCCCGGGGGGGGGGGACCCAGGAGTCTGGGGGGGAGACCCGGGTGTCCCGGGGGGGGGGGACGGGACACCCCGGTGTCATGGGGGGGACACCCGGGAGTCCGGGGAGGGGACCCAGGTGTCCAGGGAGGGGACCCGGGTGTCCCGGGGGGGGGACCCGGGTGTCCGGGGTGGGGGAGGACCCGGGTGTCATGGGGGGGACACCCGGGAGTCCGGGGAGGGGACCCAGGTGTCCGGGGGGGGATGGAGGGGAGGCGGGGGGGGTAGTGGGGGGGGACACGGGACGGGGACGTGCTTGGTGTTGTCACCCGTCCCCCGGCACCGCCTGGGACCGTCAGGCGCTGGGGACAATGGGGACAATGGGGGACAGTGATTGGGGGGGGGGGGAGAGGGACAGGGGACAATGGGGACAGTGGGGACAAGGGTGGGACACTGGGGACAAGGGGGAGACAGGGACAATGGGGACACTGGGGATGGGGGGGACAAGGGGGAGAGGGACAAGGGGGACAGTGGGGGCAATGGGGGACAGGGACAATAGGGGACACTGGGGATGGGGGGACAGTGGGGGGGATGGGGACACTGGGGATGGGAGGGACAAGGGGGACAGTGGGGACAATGGGGGACAATGGGGGACAACAGGGGACAGGGACAATAGGGGACACTGGGGACAATGGGGACAATGGGGGGACAGGGACACTGGGGATGGGGGAGACAAGGGGGGAGAGGGACAAGGGGGACAGTGGGGACAATGGGGGACAATGGGGAGACAGGGACACTAGGGGACACGGGACAATGGGGGACAACAGGGGACAGTGGGGACAATGGGGACAATGGGGACACTGGGGACAATGGGGGGACGGGGACACTGGGGACAGGGGGACAATGGGGACAGTGGGGGACAAGGGGCAATAGGGACAAGGGGGACAGTGGGGACAATGGGGGACAGGGACAATAGGGGACACTGGGGGCACTGGGGGACAAGGGGGGAGAGGGACAAGGGGGACAGTGGAAGACAATGGGGACAATGGGGGGACAGGGACAATAGGGGACACTGGGGACAATGGGGACAATGGGGGGACGGGGACACTGGGGACAGGGGGGACAATGGGGACAGTGGGGGGACAGGGACAATAGGGGACACTGGGGACAGGGGGGACACTGGGGGTCAAGGTTGGGACAGGGACAATGGGGGACAATGGGGACAGTGGGGGAACGGGGATGAGGGGGACAGTGGGGACACCGGGGACCAGTGGGGGGACAAGGGAGACACTGGGGACGCTGGGGGGACGGGGACAAGGGGGGACGCTGGGGGATACTGGGGACACTGGGAGGGAACGCTGGGGACGCTGGGGTCACCCTCCGTGTCCCCCCAGCCTCCGCCATGAGGCCGGTGGCCGCCGCCCTCCCCACCGCCCTGCTGCTGCTGCTGCCCCTACCCCCAGGTACTGGGAGCACTGGGAGGGACTGGGGGGGAACTGGGGGGGACTGGGGGGGATTGGGGGGGACTGGGATCACTGAGGGGGGAACTGGGAGGGACTGGGGGGGAACTGGGGGGGAACTGGGGGAGATTGGGGGGGACTGGGATCACTGAGGGGGGAACTGGGAGGGACTAGGGGGGAACTGGGGGGGGTTGGGGGAACTGGGAGGGACTGGGGGGGAACTGGGGGAGATTGGGGGGGACTGGGGGGGAACTGGGGGGGATTGGGGGGGCTGGGAGGGGACTGGGATCACTGAGGGGGGAACTGGGAGGGACTGGGGGGGAACTGGGGGAGATTGGGGGGGACTGGGGGGGATTGGGGGGGCTGGGAGGGGACTGGGGGGGGATCGGGGGGAACTGGGAGGGACTGGGGGGGAACTGGGATCACTGAGGGGGGAACTGGGAGGGACTAGGGGGGACTGGGGGGAACTGGGAGGGGATCGGGGGGAACTGGGAGGGACTGGGGGGAACTGGGATCACTGAGGGGGGAACTGGGAGGGACTGGGGGGGACTGGGGGGAACTGGGAGGGATTGGGAGGGGATTGGGGGGGACTGGGGAGAACTGGGAGGGACTGGGGGGGGATTGGGGGGGTCTGGGAGGGATTGGGAGGGGATTGGGGGGACTGGGGAGAACTGGGAGGGACTGGGGGGGAACTGGGGGGATTGGGGGGAACTGGGATCACTGGGGGGGAACTGGGAGGGACTGGGAGGGGATTGGGGGGAACTGGGAGGACTGGGAGGACCCATTATTAGGCACCCAGGCCCTCGTTATTAGCCCCAAGGGGTGCTCAGAACCCCGTTATTAGAGCCCACAGATGCTAAAAACCCTGTTAGTAGCCCCAGGGGACCACCAGAACCCCGTTAATAACCCCAAAAGACGGTCGAAACCTCCTTATTAGCACCAGAGGACGCCCAGAACCCCGTTATTAGACCCAAGAAACCCTCAGAACCCCGTTACTCGCCCCGATGGACGCTCGGAACCCCGTTAATAGCCCCAAGGGGCACTCAAGACCCCGTTACTCGCACCAGAGGACACCCAGAACCCCGTTATTAGACCCAACAGATCCTCCAACCTTGTTTTTAGACCCCACAGACGCTCGAGACCCCGTTATTAGAACCGAGAGAGGCTCAAAACCTCATCAGTAGCCCCGGGGGACGCCCACAACCCATTAACGGCCCCAAGGGATGGTCGGAACCCCCTTATGAGACCCAACGGATCCTCAAAACCCCGTTATTAGACCCAGGGGATGCTCAGAACTCCACGAATAGCCCCAAAGGACGCTCAGAACCCCATTATTAGACCCCGAACACGCTCAGAACCCCATTATTAGACCCCAAAGACGCCCAGAACCCCATTATTAGACCCCGAACATGCTCAGAAACCCCATTATTAGACCCCAAAGACGCCCAGAACCCCATTATTAGACCCCGACATGCTCAGAACCCCATTATTAGACCCCAAAGACGCTCAGAACCCCATTATTAGACCCCAAAGACGCCCAGAACCCCATTATTAGACCCCGAACACGCTCAGAACCCCATTATTAGACCCCAAAGATGCTCAGAACCCCATTATTAGACCCCGAACATGCTCAGAACCCCATTATTAGACCCCGAACACGCTCAGAACCCCATTATTAGACCCCAAAGACGCCCAGAACCCCATTATTAGACCCCGAACATGCTCAGAACCCCATTATTAGACCCCAAAGACGCTCAGAACCCCATTATTAGACCCCAAAGATGCCCAGAACCCCATTACTAGACCCCGAACACGCTCAGAACCCCATTATTAGACCCCGAAGATGCTCAGAACCCCATTATTAGACCCCGAACACGCTCAGAACCCATTATTAGACCCCAAAGACGCCCAGAACCCCATTATTAGACCCCGAACATGCTCAGAACCCCATTATTAGACCCCAAAGACGCTCAGAACCCCATTATTAGACCCCAAAGACGCCCAGAACCCCATTACTAGACCCCGAACACGCTCAGAACCCCATTATTAGACCCCGAAGATGCTCAGAACCCCATTATTAGACCCCGAACACGCTCAGAACCCCATTATTAGACCCCAAAGACGCCCAGAACCCCATTATTAGACCCCGAACATGCTCAGAACCCCATTATTAGACCCCAAAGACGCTCAGAACCCCATTATTAGACCCCAAAGACGCCCAGAACCCCATTACTAGACCCCGAACACGCTCAGAACCCCATTATTAGACCCCGAAGATGCTCAGAACCCATTATTAGACCCCGAACACGCTCAGAACCCCATTATTAGACCCCAAAGACGCCCAGAACCCCATTATTAGACCCCGAACATGCTCAGAACCCCATTATTAGACCCCAAAGACGCTCAGAACCCCATTATTAGACCCCAAAGACGCCCAGAACCCCATTACTAGACCCCGAACACGCTCAGAACCCCATTATTAGACCCCGAAGATGCTCAGAATACCCCATTATTAGACCCCGAACACGCTCAGAACCCCATTATTAGACCCCAAAGACGCCCAGAACCCCATTATTAGACCCCGAACATGCTCAGAACCCCATTATTAGACCCCAAAGACGCTCAGAACCCCATTATTAGACCCAAAGACGCCCAGAACCCCATTACTAGACCCCGAACACGCTCAGAACCCCATTATTAGACCCCGAAGATGCTCAGAACCCCATTATTAGACCCCAAAGACGCCCAGAACCCCATTATTAGACCCCGAACATGCTCAGAACCCCATTATTAGACCCCAAAGACGCCCAGAACCCCATTATTAGACCCCGAACACGCTCAGAACCCCATTATTAGACCCCGAAGATGCTCAGAACCCCATTATTAGACCCCGAACACGCTCAGAACCCCATTATTAGACCCCAAAGATGCCCAGAACCCCATTATTAGACCCCGAACACGCTCAGAACCCCATTATTAGACCCCAAAGATGCTCAGAACCCCATTATTAGACCCCAAACACGCTCAGAACCCCATTATTAGACCCCGAAGACGCCCAGAACCCCATTATTAGGCCCCCAGGGATACTCAGGAGCCTGTTAGCACCCTGGCTGGGGGGTCGTCTCACCTGACAGCGGGTGTCCCCCTCCCTAGGGACATCGGGTGGCCCCTGGGCCGCCTGGATGCCCCCGGCAGTAGCCGGGCTCTCGGGAACCTGCGTGGCCATACCCTGTCGTTTCGGCTACCCGGAAGAATTACGCCCGGCCACCGTTCACGGCTTGTGGTATTTCGGGAGCCCTTATCCCAAAAATTATCCCCCCGTGGTGGCCCGGTCGAGGACAGGAGCCGTCCACGAGAGCTTCACGGGCGAGCGAGGCTGGTGGGAGATCCGGGGGTCCGAGATTGTTCCCTATTGCTGGGACCCCTCAGCCCGAATTAGCCGGGAAATATTATTTTCGGGGTGATTTAGGGGGTTATAACCAGTACAGCTTCTCCGAACATACGACGTTGGAGGTGTTGGGTGAGTTTTGGGGGGGGCCCGGATGCCTGGGTCCCTTTTGGAGGGGGGGTTTGGATGCCTGGGATCCCATTTTAGGGGGGCCTGAGTCCCCTTTGGGGATGGGGTGGGGAGGGGGCTCGGATGTCTGGGTCCCTTTGGGGAGGCGGCTCCGGACACTTGGGTCCCCAGACCCTATGGGGGGGGGGGTCCCCAATCCCAGATGCCTGGGTCCCCCCACACCATCCCGGACGCCTGGGTCCCCACAGCCCGATGCGGGGGTCCCCATCCCGGATGCCTGGGTCCCCACAACCCCAATAGGGGGGTCCCCCCAATCCCGGACGCCTGGGTCCCCACAGCCCGATGCGGGGGTCCCCATCCCGGATGCCTGGGTCCCCACAACCCCAATTGGGGGGGGGTCCCCCCAATCCCGGACGCTTGGGTCCCCACAGCCCGATGAGGGGGTCCCCAATCCCGGATGCCTGGGTCCCCACAACCCCAATTGGGGGGGGGTCCCCCCAATCCCGGACGCCTGGGTCCCCACAGCCCGATGAGGGGGTCCCCATCCTGGATGCCTGGGTCCCCACAACCCCAATGGGGGGGTCCCCCAATCCCGGACGCCTGGGTCCCCACAGCCCGATGAGGGGGTCCCCATCCCGGATGCCTGGGTCCCCACAACCCCAATGGGGGGGTCCCCCCAATCCCGGACGCCTGGGTCCCCACAGCCCGATGAGGGGGTCCCCATCCCGGATGCCTGGGTCCCCACAACCCCAATGGGGGGGTCCCCCCAATCCCGGACGCCTGGGTCCCCACAGCCCGATGAGGGGGTCCCCATCCCGGATGCCTGGGTCCCCACAACCCAATGGGGGGGTCCCCCCAATCCCGGATGCCTGGGTCCCCACAGCCCGATGAGGGGGTCCCCATCCCGGATGCCTGGGTCCCCACAACCCCAATGGGGGGGTCCCCCCAATCCCGGACGCCTGGGTCCCCACAGCCCGATGCGGGGGTCCCCATCCCGGATGCCTGGGTCCCCACAACCCCAATTGCGGGGGGGAGGGGGTCCCCAATCCCGGACACCTGGGTCCCCACAACCTGATGAGGGGGTCCCCAATCCCGGATGCCTGGGTCCCACAACCTGATGAGGGGGTCCCCAATCCCAGACGCCTGGGTCCCCACAGCCCGATGCGGGGGTCCCCCATTCCGGACTCCTGGGTTGTCTCCCCCTCCCAGAGGAACCAGTACTGGAGGTCCCCCTGAACTGGTGGCAGGAGAAGAGGTAGAACTCCGATGTCGCGTCCCCGATAACTGTCCCCAACTCCGACCCCGGGTGGGTTGGGAAGGGATCGAGGAGCTTCCGGAAGCATCCGAACGGGAATTACGAGAGGATGCGGCCGGAGCCGGCACCATCTTGGCCCTTCTACGGTTTCGACCCCGTCGAGAAGATGGTGGCCGGCGGTTGGGTTGTAGGGTGGCCTTCGCCAACAGCACCCTGGCTTTCGAGGCCACCGTCGCCCTCGACGTTCAGTGTGAGTTGGGGCCCCCCGATGCCTGGGTCCCCCCTCCCCCGATGCCTGGGTCCCCCCTCCCCCGATGCCTGGATCCGTGGGTGGGGAACGTCTGGATCCCCGTGTCCGTGTGTGTCCCGTCCCCCCCTCCCCAACGCATGGGGTTGGGGGGTGGGGAATGCCTAGGTCGCCCCAGATGCCTGGGTCCCCTGGGGAGGGTGTTGGGGGGGTCCCCAGACACCTGGGGTGTCCCCCCCATCCCCCCCCCCCCCCCGGACGCCTGGGTCCCCCCCTAAACCCTTCCCCATCCCCCCCCCCCCAGACGAGCCACGGGTGCTGGAGGTCTCAGGTCCAGGCGAGGCGGTGGAGGGGACCCCGGTGGAATTAGGGTGCGAAGCCGAAGGGCGACCACCCCCGTTACTCTCCTGGTTCCGGGGGGTGACGGTGTTACGGGAAGAACCGGTTTCAACCGGTCTCCGCCTGGTTTTACCCCGGGTGGAACCGGATCACGCCGGTACCTACAGCTGCGTGGCCGAGAACCGGCACGGACGCCATAACCGGAGTCTTCAGCTTCACGTGGCTTGTGAGAGCCCGCGGGGGGCACCCTGGGGGGGGGGTGGGGTGGGGTGGGGGGTGGGGCACGCCTGGGTCCCCTTCTTGGGGGACCCCCTCCTTGGGGTGCTCCTGGGTCCCCTGGGAGGGGCCTTACTGGGTGCGGGTGTGTCCCCCCTCCCGAATTCCTGGGTCCCCCCATCACCTATACCCCCGAACGCCTGGGGGTCCCATCCCCCCCCCCCCCCCAAACGCCTGGGTCCTGTCCCCCCCTCACCCGCTTCCCCCTCCCCCCCCCCCCCCTTGTAGATGCCCCACGTTCACCCGTACTCAACGGCTCCCTCTGGGTGGTGGCGGGTGACCCGGTGACGGTGACCTGCGGTGCCGCCAGTCACCCGGCACCCATCGTGACGGTGACACGGGGACGCCGGGTGGTGGCCACAGCCGTCTACGAGCCCCAAGTGACCATGACCTTGGCGGCCGCCAGACCGGAGGATGCCGGTGAATACCTGTGCCGGGCCGAGAACCAGCACGGGGAGAGCAGCCTCGCCTTCAACCTCACCGTCGAGTGTGAGTTTTGGGGGTGCGGGGGGAAGGGGGGGGGGTATTGGGGTCCCTAAGGGAGTATCGGGGTCCCTAGGGGTGGTAACTGTGGTCCTAAGGGGGGGTGGGGGTGTATTGGGGTCCCTAAGGGGTTATTGGGGTGTCTAAGGGGGGGGGGGGTATTGGAGTGTTATAGTGGGTATTGGGGTGTCTGAGGGGGTATTTGGGGTGTCTGGGGGGGTATTGAGGGGAATAATGGGGGTATTGGGGTCCCAAGGGGGGTATTCAGGGGGTATTGGGGGGGCCTAAGTGGGTATTGAGGTCCCTAAGGGGGGGGTATGGGGGTTCCTAAGGGAATAGCAAGGTCCCTACGGGGGGTGTTGAGGTCCTAAGCAGGTATTTGGGGTGTCTAAGGGGAGTATTTGGGGCCTTAGGGGAGGTATTGAGGTCCCTAAGGGGGTATTTGGGGTCCTAAGGGGGGTATTGGGGTCCCTAAGGGGGATATTGAAGTCCCTAAGAGGGTATTTGGGGGGCATGGGGGGGTATATGGGGCCCTAAGGGGGGGTACTGAAGTTCCCAAGGGGGGTATCGGGCTAAGGGGGATATTGGGGTTTCTGAAGGGGTACTGGGGTGTCTAAGGGGATATTTGGAGGGTCTAAGGGGGTGTTGGGGGGGGCTGGGGGTGTATTGGGGTGTCTAGGGAGGTATTGAGGTCGCTGGGGGAGTATCAAGGTTCCTAAGTGGGTGTTTGGGGTCCTAAGGGGGTATTGAGGTCCCTGAGGGAGTAATTGGGGTCCCTAGGGGAGTATTTTTGAGGTCCCTGAGGGGAGTATTAGGGTCCCAAAGGGGGTATCAAGGTCCCTAAGAAGGGTATTTGGGGTCTAAGAGGGGTATTGGGGTCCCTAAGGGGCTTATTGGGGTGTCTCATGGGGTATTGGGGTCCCTAAGGGGGTACCGGGGTTTCTTGGGGAGTATTGAGGTCCCTAAGGGGGTATCAAGGTCCCTAAGGGGGGGATTGGGGGGGGGGTGTCTAAGGGGGGTAATAGGGGTCCTAAGAGGGGTGTCACAGTGCTAGGCGGGGTTATTGGGGTCCCTAAGGAGGTATCGGGGTCCCTAAAGAGGTATCGAGGTCCCTAAGGGGGGTATTGGGGGGGGGGGTGGTCTAAAGGGGGTATTGGGGTCCCTAAGGGAATAGCAAGGTCCCTAAGGGGGTTTGGGGGTCCCTAAGGGGGTATCGGGGTCCCCGAGGGAACATCAGGGTCCCTAAGGGGGTTTTGGGGGTCTAAAGGGCTATTGAGGTCCCTAAGGGGGGGTATTTGGGGTCCCTGGGGAGTATTGGGGTCCCTAACGGGGGGTATCGAGGTCCCTAAGGGGGTTCGGGAGTCCCTAAGGGGGTTTTGGGGGGTCTAAAGGGCTATTGAGGTCCCTAAGGGGGGTATTTGGGGTCCCTGGGGAGTATTGGGGTCCCTAACGGGGGGTATCAAGGTCCCTAAGGGGGTTTTGGGGGGGTCGAAGGAGGTTATTGGGGGTGTCTAGGGGAGGTATTGGGGTCCCTAAGGGGGGGGGGTGTCCCAAGGGGGTATTGGGGTGTCTAAGGGGAGGACTGGGGGGGTCTAGGGGAGTCTAAAGGGGGTGTTGTGGGTGCCGGGTGTGCTTTTGGGGTCCCAGGTGTGTTATGGGGGGGTCCCCCAAACTCCTGGGTCCCCGGTGACATTTTGGGGTGCGTCGTCCGTGCGTGTTCACCCCCCCCCCCCTCCCCGATACTCCCCTCCCCACAGTCCCCCCCATCCTCCTCCCCGATTCCCGCTGCACCCCGGGGGGGGACGGGGCACGTTGCGTCTGTTCGGCCTCCGCCATCCCCGAACCGGCCGTGACCTTTGACCTACCGTCCCGTAACGTCACCGTCGCCGAGGGTCACCGCGATTACACCGTCACCACGCCGGGACGGGGGACGGGGGGGGTCGTCACCGTCACCGGTATCCTCACGCTTCGGGGGACGCTCGACCCCCGATTGGCCGTACTTTGCTCCGCCCACAACCCCCACGGCAGCGTCCGGCAACAGTTGCGCTTCCATCATCCCGGTAAGCGTCACCCGGAGTGTCACCGTCACCCGGTGTCACCTCCCCCCCTCCCCCCTCCCCCCCAAGGGGCTGTTGTGGGGGCGTGGGAATTATTGCCAGGATTTTCTCGCGCCCCATTGACCCCCAGGGTGGGGGGTGGGGGGGGGTTGGGAATCACCCCAAATCCCATCAGGAACCGCCTGTCACCTTGTCACCCGTCCGGGTGTCACCGTCACTCGGTGTCACCCCCCCCCCGGGGACAGTTGTGGGGTGTGGGAATTATTGCCAGGATTTTCCCACGCCCCATTGACCCCCGGAGGGGGGAGGGGGGGGGCGTTTGGAATCACCCCAAATCCCATCAGGAACCGCCTGTCACCTTGTCACCCGTCCGGGTGTCACCTTCACTCGTCCCCGTCACCCGGTGTCACCCCCGGGGGCCTTTTTTTGGGGGGGGGGCCCACGGGAAATTCCTGACGGCCATTCCCACGCCCCGCCAGCCCCCACAGGAGGGGTTATAACCCCCCCCCCATTTTATTTACCCCCCCCAGGGGGTATTTACCCTCCCCCAGGGGGTATTTGCCCCCCCCCAGGCTGTTATTTGCTCCCCCCCCCCCCCAGCCCCCCAAATCCACCCCCAGCCCCTATTTGGGGGGGGGGGGGGGGAGGGGGCGTGGGAATTTCCCGGGCTGGGGTCCCGCGGTGGGGGGGAGGGGTTGTTGCCCCCTGGGGGGAGGGGGGGTGGTGGTTCTTGCCCCCCCCCGACCCCTCTTTGACACCCCCCCCCCCCAACCCCCCCCCCGCAGGGGGGCTGGTTTGGGCCAAGGTGGGGCCGGTCGGGGCCGTGGTGGCCTTCGCCATCGTCATCGCCCTCGTCTGCTACCTCAGCCAGAGCCGTCGCAAGTGAGACACGCCCCCGGGCTGGCCCCGCCCACCCGGCGGGAGGGGGGCCACGCCCACGGGGGGCCACGCCCACCGGGGGGAGGAGGGGGGGGGCCGCGCATGGGAAGGGAAGGCGCCCAACCCCACCCTAGCCCTATCCCCCCCCCCCCCCCCCCGGGATGCCTGGGAGAGGCCACGCCCTCCTGTCGGGCCACGCCTCCAGTAGGCCACACCCCTGATTGGACACATAGCTGAGAGGCCACGCCCATGTGGATGCCACGCCCCCCCGGGAGGCCTGAGAGAGGCAGCACCCCACGGGAGAGGCCACGCCCCCGGGAGGCCACGCCCCCTGAGGAGGCCACGCCCAATCGGGAGACCATGCCCTCTATGGAGGCCACACCCAGTGGGAGGCCACGCCTCCGTGGAGGCCACACCCCCAAGGATGCCCTGAGAGGCAACGCCCCCTGGGAGAGGCCACATCCCTGGGGGAGGCCACGCCCCATGGGTAGGCCACGCCCCCCCGGGAGACCACGCCCCTCGAGACCATGCCCCGTGTGGCTGCCACGCCCCTTGTCTTGCCACGCCCCCTCCGGGATAGGCCACGCCCCCTCGGGTGAGCTGGGAGGGAGTGGGGTTGGGTTGGGGGGGTAAACTGAGGTACGGGCGGGGGGAGTGGGCGGGGCCAGGATGGGGTCAGAGGTCAGGGGGTGACCCCTGACCCCTGACCCCATGCAGGAAGGCGGCGGGAAGCCCCGAGGTGACCCCAGTGCAGCCCCCACCGGGCAGGGGGGGGACCCCGCCCCCGAACTGCGTCCCTGCAGGTGCGGGGGGGACACGGGGGGCCGGGGGGGGGACGTGGGGGGACAGGGGGGTCACAGAGGGACCTTGGGGGGCCACGGGGGGACATTGGGGCCACGGGGGGACATTGGGGGGGACATGGGGGGGGACAGGGGGGTCACAGGGGGACATTGGGGGACACGGGGGGACATTGGGGCCACGGGGGGACATTGGGGGGGACATGGGGGGGACAGGGGGGTCACAGAGGGACCTTGGGGGGACACGGGGGGACATTGGGGGGGACATGGGGGGGGACAGGGGGGTCACAGAGGGACCTTGGGGGGCCATGGGGGGACATTGGGGCCACGGGGGGACATTGGGGGGACATGGGAGGGGACAGGGGGGTCACAGGGGGACCTTGGGGGGACACGGGGGGACATTGGGGGGACATGGGAGGGGACAGGGGGGTCACAGGGGGACCTTGGGGGGACACGGGGGGACATTGGGGGGGACATGGGGGGACAGTGGGGGGGACATGGGGGAGGACAGGGGGGTCACAGAGGGACCTTGGGGGGCCACGGGGGGACATTGGGGCCACGG
>JAPZLJ010000101.1:0-30387 GCA_027474245.1 Spheniscus humboldti
GCAGACGCACGTCCCCAGAGAGCGGCTCCAGCCCCGCTTGCGGGCCAGGCCAGATGCCGGCTGCGGCGCCCGGGGGGGTGCCAGGGTGCTGCCCCCCAAGGAGACAAGGCTCCCGGGCAGCTTGGGGCGGAGGTGGGGCAGGAGGGGCTGGCCGAGCTGGGGGCACTGGGCTTCCCCACACAGCCTGGGAAAGGGAAGGGAGGCAGGATGCGGCCCTGGCCCTCCAGCCTGGGTCTGGCCCCCCGAGCGTGGGGAGCAGCGAGCAGAACTGGGGGGGCTCTGCCTCGGCACAGCAGTGGGATGCAGGGCGCAGGACGGGGGTTGTCGGGGTGCCGCGCGGCACCGGGCAGGAGGCACGCAGCAGGGCTTGGCAGGGCTGAGCGCGACGTGGCACAGCACGGCTCCCGGGGCCTGGCAGGGCCCAGCACCGCCGGGCCTGGCCCTCACTGCCGCAGCCTGCCCTGGGCACCGGGGCACAGGTGCTGGGGAGGGGGCTGGGAGGGGGGGTGGGGGGTACCCCGACCCCCCACATCAGCCCCAGCCCAGATTCCCCGGATGGCGTGCCCAGCTCCATCCCATTCCCCGCGGATGGGTCCCCCAGCCCCATCCCATCCCATCCCAGGCCCCCCCCCAGGACAGCTCCCCCAGCCCCATCCCATCCCATCCCACCCCAGCTCCATCCTAGCCCCCCCCAGGACAGCTCCCCCGGCCCCAGCCCAGCCCACCCCGGCCCCGCTCCGGGCGGGTCCCGGGGTCGGCGCTGGGGGAGCGGCGTGGCTGCGAGGGGGGGGGGGGGGCGATGCGAGCCGGTGCGGAGCTGCCCCCCCGTTGCTGCCCCCCCCCGTGGCTGCCCCCGCCCGTGGCTGCCCCCCCCCCCCCCATGGCTGCCCCCCTCCGTGGCTGTCCCCCCCGCCCGTGGCTGCCCCCCCCCCCCATGGCTGCCCCCCTCCGTGGCTGCCTCCCCCCTCCGTGGCTGCCCCCCCCGCCCGTGGCTGCCCCCGCCCGTGGCTGCCCCCCCTCGCCCGTGGCTGCCCCCGCCCGTGGCTGTCCCCCCCGCCCGTGGCTGCCCCCCCTCGCCCGTGGCTGCCCCCGCCCGTGGCTGCCCCCCCCCCATGGCTGCCCCCCTCCGTGGCTGCCGCCCCCCTCCGTGGCTGTCCCCCCCGCCCGTGGCTGCCCCCCCCCGCCCGTGGCTGCCCCCGCCCGTGGCTCCTCCCGCGGCCGCTCGGCTCCTCCTCGCCCGCCGCGCCGAGCCCGGCGATATTTAACCTGGGCCGGGTCGGGGAGCGGCAGCGCCGAGCGAGGCACGGACCCGACCTGAGCCCCGGCCCCGGCCCCGAGCCCCGGCCCTCGCCCAGGTACGGCCGGGACCCCTTGGGGACCCCGCACCGCCTCCCTCCCTCCCTCCCCCCCCCCGGGCTGCGGGACGGGACGGGGCAGGGAGGGATCGGGGGGGTGGCGGGCGGGCCGGAGCCGAGCCGAGCCGGAGCCGAGCCCAGCCCCGAGCCCAGCCCCGAGCCCTTCTCTTCCCCCCGCAGCCGCTGCCCCGGCCCGGCCCCGCCATGAGAGCCCCGGCGCCGGTTGCGCTGGGTTGCATCAGCTTGGTGCTGTGTCTGCTGGAGCTGCCCGCCTGCCTGCCCCTGCCCGACGGCCGCTCGCCCAAGCGCAGGTGAGCCCGCACCCTGCCCGCCCCCCGGGACCCCGCGCCCCTGCCCGCACCCCTGCGCGGGGCGGCTCTGTGCCCCCTGCCCAGGACGCAGCCCTGCACCCTCTGACGGGGCCCGGCTGCCCCAAGCCCCCCCCCCCCCCCGCACCCCCGGACCCAGCCCCGCAGCCCTGGCCCCGAGGGGGGCTCCGTGCCCACCGCTCGGCCGTGCCCGAGGGGCCGGCTCCTGCCCCGGCCTCCGCCGGGCAGCCCGTGTCCGTCTGTCCCAGCCCCGGCCGCTCTCCCCGGCTCCCTCGGGGTTTAGGCAGGGCCCGGTCTGGCGGCACGTCTGTGTGTCCTGCTGCCCGCTGTCCCCACGGCGGGAGGGGACAGGCGGCCCCGCACCGAAGCCCCTTGTGCTGGTGGCAGGTTGTAGGCAGGTTCCCCGGGGGGGGGGGGGCACGATGCCCTGGAGAGTGGGGACAGACGGGGCTGCACGGAGGGGGTGGGTTGGGGGGGGAGGGGGGATGTCCCCCCTGGGCACCGTCTCCCACCTGGAACCCAACCCTGTCTTCACTGCGTGTCCCGTGCCTGTCCCTGCGGTGCTGGTGGGCCCTGGGGGGGCGGGGGGACGGGAGCAGGGTGGGGGGGGAAGAGTGTGTACAAGGTGTTATCTATCTCTCTCTAGGGGGGGGGGGGGGGGGGGGGGGGGGGGGCTGCACCTCGTCCCAGTGGGAATGGGGGAACGGTGCTGGGAGGGGGCAGGATGCGGCCAGGGCTGCAGGGACACAGCGTGCCAGGGGTGGCGAGGCTGGTCTGCGGGTTTGGGAGGGCACAGGGGCCAGAGTGGTACCCGTGCGTGTGTGTGCACGCGTGTGCACGGGGCGGGCAGGGTGCGCAAGGGTTGGACGAGGTTTTGTCACACGCTGTGATGGAGAGCGTGCGTGTGCAAGAACTCACGCTGTGCGTCTGCCAAGGGGGGGGTGCGTGGGCTGCACGCGTGTGCAAGGTGAGGGGTGGCCGGGGGCCGCGGGGTGCTGGGATCTCCTGTCTGGACCTCCTGCTGAAGGAGGCACCTCGGGTCGGGACTGAACCTCCCGCGGGGCGCCGCGTGTGCGTGTGTGCGTGCACGCGTGCACAGGCTCTGCGGGCGTGCATGCATGTTGCTGCTTGAGGAGCGGGTTTGGGCTCTGCCCAGCGCCGTGGGAAGCCTGCGTCTGGCTCCGGAGGGATCTGCCAGTGGCTCCTGCCTGCCTGGCACCGCAGGCAGCCGTCAGCGCAGCTCCCGGGGGGCTTGGGGGGGGGGCCGTGCATGGGGCCACGTCCCACTGCTGGGGTGGACGGAGGGGCTGGGATACCCGGAGACCGGGCATGGGCTGGGCAGCTCCTGCCGTGGCTGCGGGGTGGCACGGCCACGGCTGTGTCTGCTGTGGGCCGGGGTGTGGGGGTCCCCGGGATGGGGGCCCTGAGGCATGGGGATCCCAGGGGGGAGCTCTGTGCCACTGTGGCGGGTGTCCTCAGGGCGGACCCCACCACATGGGTGTCCGGGGCCCAGGTGTGGGTGCCTGCAGCCGGGGAGCATGGGTGCCGGCTCTGTGCTGGTGCAAAGGCCGTGGGAACGGTGTGGGCAGCAGCGGGGGGAAGCTGGAGGGGGCTGGGACCTGTGCGGGAATTGCCTGGGGGGGCTGGAGGGGCTGCGGGGAGGTGCTGGTGCCGGTGCAGCCAGCGGCAGCCCTGGGGTCGGTGGGTGCCCTGCGGTGTGTCCGGCAAGGCTCGCAAAGCCCCGGGACCAGGCATGGAAGCCGGAGATCCCACGTGCAGCCAGATGCGCCGGGAGCTCGGCCGGGGCGGGCGCGCACCGTGCCGGGGCCAGCTGGGGCGAAGCCGGGGCAGAAGCCAAGCGCAGGGAGGGAGGGGAACTCCGCAGCCGGCAGCCGTCCCGCGGGATGCTGGCATGGGGGCTTCTTCGCTTGTGGGGCTGGCGGTGCCGGAGCTGCCTGGAAGAGAGCCAGCCAGGAAAGTCCCGTGTGCCGTGGCCCGGGCAGCGCCGGGATGGGAAGGCCGAGGCTGCCGGTGTTTCCGGGCACCGGCCACCTCCTGTAAACACATCCCGGGACGGGAAGGGGCAGTGGGTGCTCACCGGCCCCCCCAGTGCTTCCCGTCTCTGCAGAGCCGGAGGAATTTGGCCTCTGTCCCCGCTCCCGCGGCTCGCGGCCAAGCGGTGTCCGGCCTCGACCCAGCTGTGCCGTGCCAGGATGAGCCCTCCGGCACCCAGCTTCCCCGCGGCCCTGGGCGGTGGGGGGACGGAGGGCAGGGGGGGAGACGGGGTGCAGGGGGGTGTCGGTGCGGTGCGTGTCCGGGGCTGCGTGTGCACGCCGGGACACCTGCGCCTGCACCGGGGTCACGCCGCGTGTGTGCACACGCACGCCGGGCTGTGGGTGTGAGCGTGTGTGTGCACACCGGGGTGTGGGCGTACCTGTGGGTGTGCAGGGGCTGTAGAGAGTGTGTGTGTGTGCTGGGACACGCGTGTGCCCGTGTGTGTACAGGGGTTACCGTGTGCGTTCACGGTAGTGAAGCGGGTGTGCATGCAGGGATATGTGTGTGCGTGTGCAGGGGGGTGCGGGGGCTCTGGCCGGGGGTGGGGGGGGGGGTGCGGCGGTGCGTGCCCATGCGCAGGCAGGGCTGGTGTGGGCAGCAAAGGGGCTCCTGCCGGCGCCGCCCCCGGCCACGCGGCACGTGCCACCCCCGCAGCCACGTGCCACCCCTGCAGCCGGCCAGGTGCCGCGGATTCCTCCCGGGCAGCGACCCGGGGCTGCCACGGTGGGTGCCCCCCGCCGGTGTGGGATCACCGGCTCCTCCGCGGTGGGAGGCCAACCTGGGCTGTGCTGGAGCTGGCAGTGCCGGGGGGTCCCTGTTTGTGCACCCTGGGGGGGGATCCTTGGGGGGGGAGGTGGGGGGGGGGTGGGCAGCAGCATCAGTGCCCCTGGGGAGCTTGGGGACCCCAGGGGACCCCGCATGGCCCCGACAGTGCCTGCACTTGTGGGTCGGCAGCAGGCTCGGCCTGGGGCTGGCAGGGGTGTGCGGTGGAGCTGCTGGCAGCGGTCACACGGTGCCGTGGGGGGCCATGGGGTCCCCTCTGCCCAGGGAGCCCAGCGGGATGGGAGAGGACGCGGGTGTCCCAGCCCCACTGGTTTGGGGTGGGAAGGGGCTGGCCCGGGGCTGCAGCCCTGGCTGTGGCAGGCAGCTCCTGCCAGCCCTGCCGCCGCGATGCCGGAGCATGGAGTACGTGTGCGGCTGCAGGTAGCAGCTCCCCTTCCCTGGCTGCCTCCTCGTCCTCCCGGCCCGGGGCAGAGCTGGGCAGAGCAACCGGGAAGGGTAGGCGAGGTGCCCCAGCCCGTGGTTGGGCTGGGGGGGCTGCCTCCCCCCCCGCCCACCATGGCACTCCTGGCACAGCACGGCCAACCCCCCTTTACCCCTGCTGTCACGGTGCCATGCAGCACCCTCCTGCCCCTGCCCGGGGTGCCGTGGCTCTGCCCACTGCCGCCCGCTGAGCGTTGCCCCCTCCCGCTGACCCCGCTGCCGCTCTCGTGCAGGGAGCCCCCGGACCGGAGACCCTCCCCGGCCTCACTCCTTGGGGACGACCCAGGACCGCGGCCCCGCGCTCTGCTGCAGCCCACCAGCAGCCCTCGGCACAGACCGCTCGTCCCGCGGCACAGCCCGAAGCTCGTCCCACGCCACGGACCCCGGCTCGCCCCCCGGCACGGTGCCCGCCTGGCCCCCCGGCACAGACTGCTCATCCCGCGGCACCACCTGAAGCTCATCCCCCGGCATGGACCCCGGCACGGTGCCCGCCTGGCCCCCCAGCACAGCCGCCACCTCGTCCTGCGGCACGGCCCCCGGCACGCGCGGGGCCGCCGGCATGCGTCGGGGCGGCTGCAGCACGCGCAGCTGCTGCGGGTGGGCTGCGTGCTGGGCACCTGCCAGGTGCAGAACCTGAGCCACCGCCTCTGGCAGCTGATGGGCCAGTCGGGCCGCCAGGACTCGTCCCCCATGAACCCCAACAGCCCCCACAGCTACGGGTGAGGGGGGGGGGGGTTGCCTCACCGGACTGCTTGGCCCCGCGCCCCCCCGCCCTGCCCCGCGGGACCCCCCACTAAAGCGCTTCCAGAGTCAGACGTGGCTGGGCTCCCTCTGCACCTTTCTGGGGTGCTCAGTGCCCCCCAGGCAGAGCCCGGCTCTGGCCACGGCCCCACCAGGGACGCAGGGCCTGTGGGAGCATCCCCACGGAGGGGCTCCCACCCCATCGCCAGCCGGAGCCCCGTGGAGTGGAGAGGACCGGGCTGGGGAGCCGGTGGCCCGTGGTGGTTGGTGGTGGCCCGGCCGGCCGGGGCTGTTGACGGTGGGTCCAAGGGGCGGCGGGGGATCCTGCTGACCGCAGCAGCGCCGGTGCCTTGTGCAAGAGCGCGTGGCCGAGCCCCTGGCCACGCTCCCGCCTGACTCAGCAGCTCAGCACCCTGCCGCAGCACGCACGGCCATGGGTGGGGCGAGCCCTGCTGCAGCACCCCCCATGGCACCCCACGGCATCCCCCCCCTCACCCCCACCCCAGGCCCCTCCTGTATGTGTCTGGGGTGGCGTGGCTACGTGGGTGGGGGGTCCTGCAAGACCAGGGTGTGGGGACCCCCGCTGCAGCCAGGCCAGGGGCACGGGGCAGCCCCCCCCCCCCCCCCCGCACCTTCCCCACTCGGGGGTCCCAGGTTGGGCTCTGCACCTCAGGGGGTCCCTTCCCAGAGCAGAGGCTGGGGTGCCTTGAGGGGTCCCGTCCTCCCCGGAGAGGACGCTGTCCCCCTCCCCGACACCCTGCCTCCTCCCCGTCCTGCCCACAGCCCTGCGGCGAGACGGGGACCGGTGCTGGTGGGGCACCGAGGGATGGCGAGCTGTCCCCGAGCACGGGGGGGCAGAGGAAAGGCCCCCTTGGTGCATGGATGGGAAGGGCCCCAACGAGCTCGATGGGGGCCCGCAGACACGAGGGGACCCCCGGTATCCCTGTCACCCCATGCCGTGACACCCCGGGAGTGCTAGTGTCACCCTGGCGGAGCTGTCACCCCCGTGGCCTGGTGGGACGGGGATGTGCAGCTCCAGTCACCGGCCTGGCACCAGCCTGTGAGGGTGCCCAGCACCCCCGCCTGCTCCCCCCTTCCCCCCCGGCTGCCCCTTGGCCCTGCTGCAGGGGTGGGGGGAACACACAGCTCCAGCCCTCCATGGGGAGGGCAGGGAGCACAGCCCGTCGGCACCTTGATCCTTCCTGCTGGGGAGAACCCCCCCCTCCCCCCGAGCACCCCCATCCCTCCTGGGAGCAACTTCATCAGCACACACCCCCCCCACCCCCAGGAGCACCCCTGCCCCCCCAGGAGCACCCCAGCCCCCCTGAACACCCCCAGCCCCAGGAGCACCCCAGCCCCAGGAGCACCCAGCCTGCCACAGCGCTGGAGGGGGGGGAGCCTCCAGGGGTGCTGCTCCCAGCCCATCTCTCCTTCCCGGGGGTCCCGGGATGGGGACAGGACTGGGACGGGGTGTCCCATGGCCGTCACGGGAGGTTCCAGCTCCCCTTCCTGGTGCGGGCAGGGGTCGACCCCGGTGTGGCCTGGAGCCTCCGGCGCCGTGGCTCTGGGCAGCCCCGGCTGCAGGCAGGAGCTCTGCTCGCAGCCCCCCCCCCCCCCCCCCCCCCCCCCGACCCAGTTTGGCAAAGGGGTGAGGGACCGAGTGCTGTCCCACAGGGACGGGCGGCTGCAGCCCAACGCAGTGCTGCTGTGGGACACGTGGGGACTCCAGCCCCCCCCCCCCCCCCCCCCCCCAATCCCCATCCCTTGGGTGCCCCCAGGCTGTGGAGGGGCCCTGCGGGGTGCCGGGGACGGATCCTGCCCTGCAGCAGCACCGGAGCTGGGCCAGGCGGGCGTTGCAGCGTGGAGCACTCCCCTTCTCTCTTGAAGTGAAAAAACTGATTTTCGTGCAGAATAAAGTGTGCGAGGAGGGGTCACGTCTGGTGCCGGGACGGGCAGTGTTCCCACGGGAATGGGGCACGGAATGGGCGGGGGGGGGCTGCCTTGGGCAGGGCGCGGGCACCCGGGTCCCACGGCCACCGGTGACAGAAGGCGACCGGCACCAGCTGCTTCCCACGGCGCAGCGGGGACAGCAGCGAGTGCGGGGACAGCCGCGCAGCGCCTGTCCCAGCGGCAGCAGCCGTGCCCAGCCAGCGCCCGCAGCTGCGCGGGGCCGGTGGGTTTGGGCAGGAGCCGGGCAGGGGGAGGAGGGTGAGGAGGAAGCTAAAGGGGAGACGTGTTGGGGGGCTCCAGTGGGAGGGCGCAGGGACCGTGCTGGGGGGGGGGGGCTGCACCTCTGGTGCCAGCGGCTGCTGGGCAAGGCAGGGCTGCCCAGGGCCCCTGCCCGTGGGCACTGCGCCCGCTGCTGCCCGCTCCTGCCTCTGCCCTGGCACACAGGAACCACAGCGGAACAAGACTGACCCGGCCACGGCACGGCACGGCACGGCACGGCACGGCATGGCACGGCATGGCATGGCACGGCATGGCATGGCACGGCACTGCTTCAGCGCACGCGGGCGCGCATCACCCCTGCGCACCTCCTGGCAGGACCTCGTAACCCCGCGACCCCCGGGAGGGGACGTGCCCGGCCGCGACGTCCCGCCAGCCCCCCTGGGCGGCTTCACTGCCGGGGTCTTGCTCCACAACGCTTTCAACATCGGCAGCCACTAAATTTAACGTTCCGCAAGGCGCGGCGGTGGCAGCTGGTGCCCGTCCCACCCCGACGGGGATCCCGCGGGAGTGCTCGTGGCCCCAGGGCCATCAGCGGCCGGACGGCGATTGCCGTGCCGGGGTAGCAACCCCCAAGCCGCTTCCCGCGGCCCCCGGCCCCCCCAGCCCCTCCGCATCGCCTGCCCACGGCCCTGCCCGGCCCCCCCCCAGCCCCAACGCCCCTTCGCTCACTCTCGCTGCTGCCTGCGGCCCCTCACTGTGCCGTCGGGGCGCCAGGTCCGGCCCTGCTCCCTGTGTCCCGATGGGGGGGGTCGTGCCGTGGCCCTGTCCCGTGGGGTCACCGCAGCTGGCGCGGGCGGTGGGGCGGGGTCGTCCCTTTGCCCCCGCGAGGAGCCCGGCAGCCCGGGGCCACTGTCAGCCGCCGGCGGGGCTGCCCGTGGCCGGGGCTCCCTGTGGCCGGGGGTCCCCAACTCGGGGGTCGGGGTTGGGGGTCCCCAGCTTGGGGGGCTGCAGCGTGGGGTACCCAGCTCGGGGGCCAGGCCAGGCTCCCTGCCAGCCCCTGCCCACCCTCGGGGAGCAGCATCCCCCCCAAGCCCGGTGCCGTGGGCTCAAACATTAACCGGGGGCAGGTTAACTGGTGACCGATTGCCCCCGCACCGGCTGGCGCAGGCTGGGCCGCCCCTGCGCCGCCCCCCGCGGGGATAAGCCGGGGGTCCCGGTGGCCGCCCCACAGCCCACGCGCCCGCCGCCCCTCGCCACGGCCGGCATGAGGAGCCTCCGGGCGGTGAGTACGGGCAGGCGGGACCCAGCGCCCCATACCTCGTGGCCAGACCCATCTGCATCGCCCCACGTGTTGGGGTCAGACCCCTGCATGTCACCCCACACCTCAGGGTTGCCCCCCCCCCCCCCCCCATGTGCATCGCCCCACACCTCGGGGTCGGACCCCACTTGCATCTCCCCACATGTGGGGGTGCAGGGTCCTCCCAGGTATGCACAGACGGCACGTGCAGCCCCCCCCCCCCCCCCCGTCCCTGGGGCCGTGGGGCACAGCCCCACAAGCATCGCCCCCCGTGGGGTCTGTGCCAACAGGCGGGAGCCCTCGGGGATCCCCCCCCCAGCTCTGCGCAGGGTGGGGGCCTGCACAGCTCAGCACTGGGGCTGTCGCCTTTTGAGGGGGTGGAGGAGATCCCCCGGGACCCTCGGCGACGCCCTCCCTGCGATGGGGGTGCCAGCCCCACGTGGGACCCCCGCCCCGTGGGGACACCACCCCAAGTGGGTCCCAGCCCCTCTGCGTCCCTGCCCCACGTCCATCCCAGCCCCACGGGGAGCGAGTGAACACTCGCCCCTCGGCAAGCGACACGCCGCGGGGGGGGGAAGGCAGGTCCTGCTGCTGCGGGGGAGCCCGCTGCTCCAGCGAGCTGGGGGGGGGTGTCACCCTCACCCCCCCCAGGGACAGGCAGGCGGGCAGTGCCCGTCCCGGGGGGGGCTGCAGGGTGTCGTGCAGCACCCACGGGCTCAGCCGCACCCACAGGCCTCGCTCCGGGGGCTGCGGGGAGCCGAGGCAGCGACTCCTGGGAGCTGCTGCCCTAAACCAGCGTCACCCCGGGGCCAGGCCCCCCCCCCCCCCCGCCCCAGGCAGAGCGGGCAGCTCCCCCCGGACCCCCCCCGCTCTGCACCCCCGGCGGGACGGCCCTCGCTGTGCACCGGAACGGGGCAGCGGAGCAGCGCTGTGTGATGATGTGCGACGCTGTGCAGTGCTGCGCGGTGCTGTATGATGCCGTGCAACGCTGTGCAGCACTGTGCACCGCCGTGCAACGCTGTATAATGATGTGCAGCGCTGTGACACGCTGTGCAGCACTGTGCACCGCCGTGCGATGCTGTGCAATGCTGTGAGATGTGGTGCGACGCTGTGCAGCTCCGTGCAATGCTGTGCAGCACCGTGCAACGCCGTGCAACGCTGTGCGGCGCTGTATAATGATGTGCAGCGCTGTGCGATGCTGTGCAACGCTGTGTGATGCAGTGCGATGCTGTGCAGCTCCATGCAACGCTGTGCAGCACTGTGCACCGCCGTGCGATGCTGTATAATGATGTGCAGCGCTGTGCGATGCTGTGCGATGCTGTGCGATGCTGTGCAGCTCCGTGCAATGATGTGCAGCACTGTGCAACGCCGTGCGATGCTGTATAATGATGTGCAGCGCTGTGCGATGCTGTGCGATGCTGTGCAGCTCCGTGCAATGATGTGCAGCACTGTGCAATGCCGTGCGATGCTGTATAATGATGTGCAGCGCTGTGCGATGCTGTGCAGCTCCGTGCAATGATGTGCAGCACTGTGCAATGCCGTGCGATGCTGTGCGGCGCTGCATAATGGTGTGCAGCTCCGTGCAACGCTGTGCAACACTGCGCAATGCGGTGCGATGCAGTGCAATGCCGTGGCAGCTCCGTGCGACGCTGTGCAGCACCGTACGACGCTGTGCGATGCGGTGCAGCTCCATGCAATGGTGTGCAGCTCCGTGCGACGCTGTGCAGCACCGTACGATGCCGCGCGACGCCGTGCAGCGCTGTGCGATGCCGCGCGTCCAGGCCTCTCCTTTGGAGGCGGCACGTCCCCCCAACCTTCAGGAAACGCGCCGTCCCCGGGTGTTTCCACTCTGCCCCACGGCTGCCGGGCCGGGTGCAGGATCCGGCCCCGCTGACCGAGCCCGGCCTTTCTCCCCGCAGGAAGCCGACCCCTCCGAGGGGCCCGAGACCACCAAGGCCAAGGTCAAGGCCAAGGCCAAGTACCGAAACTACACGGTGAGACCAGCCGGGCAGGTCGTGCTGCCATGGGGCCGGGCGGTGACCCCGAGTCAGTGGGGATGGGGGGGGTGTCCCCTGCACCCAGCAGGGGGTTGGGGGGGTCCCGCTGCACGGGGCTGGGTGCTGGGGGTCCTGCGCTACGAGGCCATGTGTGCTGGGGGGGGGGGGGGCATCCAGCTGCGCACCACCGGCCGTGCCGGGGGTCCCATCCTGCTGCTGGGAGAGGCCGGAGGAGCCCAGCGGGAGCTCTGCTGCCCCAGGCGGGGAGGGACGCTGGGGGGGGGACCCCCGTGACACCCCACCCCCTCACCCCCCCCCGAGCATGACGCTGCACTGCAGGAGGGGAAGCTGCTGGACCGCGTCTACAACACCTACCTGCTGATGCACACCCACCAGACCGTCGACTTCGTCCGGAAGAAGGTGCGAGCCCCGCCCGGGGTCCACCCGCAGCGGGGGGACGCCACAGCCCCCCCACCCCGCAGCCCAGCGTTGGGGGTCCAGCCCTGGCTGCTTGGGGGGGCACCCCCTCCCCACGCGGCTCCGGGGAGGGCCCCGAGGGGTTTCGGGGTGGCAGCACAGGGAAGGGGGCGGGGGGGGTGTGTGTCGCTGTCCCCCAGCGCTCGCCGTGTCCCCAGAGCGCCGAGTACGGGAGCTGCTCCCTGCGGAAGATGAGCGCCATGGAGGCACTGGAGCTGCTGGACCAGCTGGTGGACGAGTCGGACCCGGACGTGGACTTCCCCAACTCCTACCACGCTTACCAAACCGCCGAGGGCATCCGCCGGGCCCACCCCGACAAAGGTAGGGCCGTTGACCCCCCCATCCCCCCCCCCGGCCGACGCGGAGCCCGCGTGGGGCCACGTCCCAAGGGGGGGGGGGGGTGACGGTGCCACTCGCCCCCAGACTGGTTCCACCTCGTGGGGTTGCTGCACGACCTGGGGAAGGTCCTGGCGCTCTTTGGGGAGCCCCAGGTGAGTGGGACGGCGGGGAGGGGGGGCAGGCTGGGGCACGGGGGGGATCCTGCCAGCCAGGGACCCCTCGTTGGGGACACACTCCCCCCCCCCCCGGGCCGGCGGGACGCCTGTCGCACCCCTCCGCAGTGGGCCGTGGTGGGGGACACCTTCCCCGTGGGCTGCAAGGTGCAGAAGTCCGTGGTCTTCAGGGACTCCACCTTCCACGACAACCCCGACACCAGAGACCCCCTGTACAGGTGAGGCCGGACCCCCAGGCAGGGTGCCGTGGGGTGCCGTGCCCCCCAGCCCATGTTGCAGCCGGGGAAGGGGCTGGGGTGCGGCGAGGGGTCCAGCCCCGAGCCCCCCACCCGGCTCCGTCCCCAGCACCGAGTACGGGATGTACCAGCCTCGCTGCGGCCTGGAGAACGTCCTCATGTCCTGGGGACACGATGGTAAGGGTGGGGGGGGGGGGGGGCAGCCGGGGTCCCCTCCTTGGGGAAAGGCCCTTCGCCCCCAAACGGCTAGACCCTGGGGCACCGATGCACCCGGGGTGGCTGTGCCCAGCCCCCCCCCCCCCCCCCCCCCCCGGCCAACCTTTGCTGGGGGATTTGGGCCTGGAGCCCTTCACAGGGGGCAGCTGCTCCTGGGGCGCCCGCCCCACACGGTGGGGGGGTCCAGCCCCAGCCCCTCGGGCCCGTCCCCGCACGCCCCCCTCTCTCCCCAGAATACATGTACAGAGTCATGAAGTTCAACGGCTTCGCCCTGCCCAAGGAGGTAAGGGCCTGGGGGGGGGGGGGGGGGGGGGCACGTGGGGCCGACCCCCGAGGGCCGTGGGGCGAGGACCCGCCGTGGGGAGGGCTGGCACCTCCCCGTCCCCCCCCCAGGCTTTCTACATGGTCCGCTTCCACTCCTTCTACCCCTGGCACGCGCACGGGGACTACCTGCACCTCTGCACCGAGGAGGACCTCCGCATGCTGCCCTGGGTCAGGGAGCTCAAGTGCGTGGCTGGGGGGGGTGGGGGTGGGGAGCGGGGGGGCTCAGCCGAGGCCCCGGGGAGGGGTGGGTGGGCGGGCAGCAGCCCCTGCGCTGACCAGCCCTCGCTCCCGCAGCAAGTTCGACCTCTACACCAAGCAGGAGGAGCTGCCCGACGTGCAGCAGCTCCGGGGCTACTACCAGTCCCTGATGGACAAGTACTGCCCCGGGCAGCTCTGCTGGTGAGCGGGGGACCCCCGCCCGCCCCACCGCACCGTGGACCCCGGCGCCCCGCGGCACAGCCCCTGCCGGAGCAGCCAGCCCGCCACGGGGGGCACCGGGGCCGTATAATAAACCTGCTTGTCACGCGCCCCCGGTGCCAGTCGCAGCCTGGGCAGCCCCCAGCCCCGCTGGGGTGGGGATCACGCCAGGGGAGAGACAGGAGGGACCAGCGCCGTCCCCGTCGCCTCCCTCGAGGGGGGACAAGGGCAAGGGCCAGGGCAGGACCCCTCCTCCGGGCTCGTCCGGCCCCAGGGAGAGCCGCAGGGCTGGAACGTCAAAGGCTTTATTTAGAAAATTATAGGAAACCTCTGTGCTCACGGAGGAGCCCATGGGAAGCACGTTACAGGCAGAGCCCTCCCGCCGGGGCAGGGGGCCCCGGGGGGTGGGCAGCACCCCAAACTGCCCCGAGCGCTGGTCCAGGGGCGGCCGAGGGGGCCGGGCAGGATCACCGGGAGGGCTCGCGCTGCCTTGCTGCGGCTGCCCAAAGCGGCTCCCCACCGGCGCAGGGCACCGTGCCACAGCCCGGCACAGCCCCGCGGGGCCCGGGACGGGGCGATGGGGGCAGGGGGGCAGCTCCGGCCCAGGGGAGCCGGGCAGAGGCGAGGGAGCCGCCCCGCTCCGCCCGGCGTTGCCGTCCGCAAGCGATGACCGCGCTGTGTGCGAAGGCACGGGCAGCGGGGGGGGGGGGGGAGAGCAGCGAGCTCACCCCGGGGTGGGCAGCGTTACGGCAGGGGTGGGGGCCTGCCTGCGCCCCAGCCGGGGACCCCCACCCCGGGGAGGCAAGGCAGCCAGGCAGAGGGGAGGCAGCGGGGCCCGCAGGCCATCAGTCAGTGGGTGGAAGACAGGGCCTGGGCCGGCGGCTCCAGGCGCTACTTCTTCTTCTTGGTGCCGCGGAGGCCATCGCTGTGGCCATCAGCCGCCCCCCGGGCCCGGCCCTCACCTTTCTCCTCCGCCTCTTTGGCCTCCTTCCTCCGCACCTGCCCGTTCTTCTCGCCGCCCCCTCGGTCCGCGGGCTCCCCCCGCCTGGGGCCTTTGTGGCGGGCGGGGGGCGCGCCCCCCCGGGGCCGGCGGCCCAGGGCCCGCAGGAGGCAGACGGTGGCCGCCACGAGGTACAGGGACCAGAGGACGGTGGGGCCGGAGAAGGGGCGGCTGAGCCGGCGGAGGGACTGCAGCAGCCGGGGCAGGAAGGCGTCCGCCGAGCGCTTCAGCAGCGTCTTGTCCTGCGGGGCGAGGGTGGGGGGGGTCAGGACTGCCCCCCGGCCCTGCCGGCGGCTGGGAGCGGGGGGCGGCCGCGGCGGCGAGGCCCTACCTTCAGCCCGTGCTGGTTGAGCAGGCTCTCCAGCGTGGGATCGCCCAGGGAGACGGCGGGGAAGAACTCCTGCACGCGCTGCCGCCGCCACCACGGCGCGGGGCCCTCGCTGCGGGACGGGAGACCTCAGCGCCCAGCCCTCCGCCCCGCCAGCCCAGGCGGGCGCGGGGCAGCCCTGCCCGCAAGGCAGGACGGGCTCCCGCCTCCCCCCGCGCAGCCCTGGTGCAGCCCAGGCAGCGACCCAGCCTCGCCAAAGCCGAGAAGCGGCTCCCAGATTCAGCCCCCCCCCCCCCCCCCCCCCCAAGCCCGGACAGTCGGCACACGCGACCGCACGCCGACGGGGTCTCACGTCAGCTCCGGGGAGCAGAGCGTGGCTGCAGAGGGGGTGCAAGCGCCGGTGCGCCCGTCCCGTCCCCGCTCACCTGCCCTCGGCGCTGCCGGTGAACCAGTACTTGTAGAGCTGGGCGCGGATGTAGACGGGGGGCTGGGCGCTGAAGGGGTAGCGGGACTCGTCGACCTGCACCAGGCGGATCACTGCCGGAGACACAGCGTTAGCGCCCCCCCCCCCCGCCGGGATCCTGCGCCCCTCGCCGCGGGGCCAGCCCAAACCGCCGCGGGGCTGGAGCCCGGCAGCCCCCAAGCCCCAGGGAAGGGCCTGGAGCGCAGACCCACCGCAGGGGGCCGGCGACAGCCCCCAGCCAGGGTGGACGCAGCCCTGCCTGCTGGGGGGGGGGGGCAGCCCCCTCGCTCCCTGCCACCGCCCAGGACGGAGGTCCCTGCTGCAGCGCGACCGGCGGGTGCGGGGCCTTGGGCTGCCTCTGCTGCGGCGCCAGGCCCGGGGAGCCCCCAGGCGCGGCACGGCCCGGCCCGCGGCCCCCAGCCCCACTCACCGTCCTTCTTGCCCTGCAGCAGGCGGTAGACGAAGCTGGTGAACCAGGGGCTGCTGCTGTGGTGGGCCAGGGCGGCGAACCACATCTGCCAGTCGAGGCGGGGCTGGTGCGGGGCGACCACGGGGGGGGCCCTGCTGACGTTCCCGGGCTTGTACATGAACTCCACCTCCTGCGGGCAGAGAGCAGAGCGGGCTGGGGGTGGGGGCACAGGGAGGTCGGACCTGGACCCCCCCGCCCCCCTCCCCCCAGCTTGGCGGCCCTGGGGGCAGAGCTCCCCCAGACTTGCCTCCCTCACCTCCTGGGGTTACCAGCTCCTTCCAGAGGGACAGAGCCCACGGGGGACGGCCGGACGCCCCAGAGGGGACCAAGCCAGCGGGACGGGGATGCGTGGCTCCACTGGAGCCTGCTCCTCAGCGCCTGTCCCCGGCCACCCCACCCGACCGGCCACAGTTCAGCCCTTCTCCCCCGGCAGCCCCTTCGGTACCAGACGTGATTGTTGAACTTGATTCAACAAGGCCAAGTGCCGGGTCCTGCACTTGGGCCACAACAACCCCATGCAGCGCTACAGGCTTGGGGAAGAGGGGCTGGAAAGCTGCCTGGCGGAAAAGGACCTGGGGGTGCTGGTCGACAGCCGGCTGAACATGAGCCGGCAGTGTGCCCAGGCGGCCAAGAAGGCCAATGGCATCCTGGCCTGTATCAGAAACGGTGTGGCCAGCAGGAGTAGGGAAGTGATCGTGCCCCTGTACTCGGCCCTGGTGAGGCCGCACCTCGAATACTGTGTTCAGTTTTGGGCCCCTCACTACAAGAAGGACATTGAGGTGCTGGAGCGTGTCCGGAGAAGGGCAACGAGGCTGGTGAGGGGTCTGGAGAACAAGTCTTCTGAGGAGCGGCTGAGGGAACTGGGGTTGTTTAGCCTGGAGAAAAGGAGGCTGAGGGGAGACCTCATCGCTCTCTACAACTCCCTGAAAGGAGGTTGTAGCGAGGTGGGGGTCGGTCTCTTCTCCCAGGTAACAAGCAATAGGACAAGAGGAAATGGCCTCAAGTTGCACCAGGGGAGGTTTAGATTGGATGTGAGGAAAAATTTCTTTACAGAGAGAGTGGTTAAACATTGGAACAGGCTGCCCAGGGAAGGGGTCGAGTCACCATCCCTGGAGGTATTTAAAAGACGTGTAGATGAGGCGCTGAGGGACATGGTTTAGTGGTGGACTTGCCAGTGCCGGTTTAACGGTTGGACTCGATGGTCCTAAAGGTCTTTTTCAGCCGAAGCAATTCTGGGATTCAATGAAAAGGCGTCTCACCGTCCAGGTCTGCTTGTCGTAGCTGCCCTCCAGCACCACCTCGGGCCGCCCCCCGACGCCCGTCATCCTGCGGAAGAGCCCGTAGGAGTTCACCACCTGGAAGCGTTCGACCGCGTTGAACATCTGGTGGATGCCGGGCCACAGCTTGCCGTTGGACTCGTAGTCGATGTAGGTGAAGGGCACCTGGGGAGCGGCGGAGAGCGGCTCCGTCACCGTGGCTGGGAGTGGCTTGGGGGGCCCAGGCCGAGTCTCCCGCTCCCCATACCCCACGACAAACGCACGCTCCGCTGTCCCCTGCCCTCCCCGGACGCCTCCCACCCGCTCACCAAGCTGATGGCAAACATCCCCACGGTTGCTGTGGCGAAGACGGCCCACTGCAGCGTGGCCCAGAGCTTCCAGAAGCAGCCGCGGACGCAGGCACACCTGGGGGGGGGGGGGGAGATGGGTCAGAGCTGCACAGCCCCACGGTCTGGGGCTCCGGCTGTGAGCTGCAGGGTTCAGAGCCGCCCATGCTGTGCCCCAAACGGTGGAGGGCTCAGCCCCGCTCCAACGCTGCAGAAGAAAATCCCTCCTAACTCACCCAGCACCCCTGAGCCGGGCCCCCACCCCACGCGGCCCCAGCCCTCCTCCTGGCTCCACGAGCCCCACACCAGCTCCCCCAGCGCCCGCGAGATCCAAGCGTCCCTCCACGCACGAATCCCACCCGCGGGGGTGGCACCGGGCCACCCACCCCGGCCGCCCCGTTCCTGCTCAGCTCCCACCGCGGAGCTGGGGGGACCCCAGCGCCCCCCGTCACCCACCTGTACATGGCAGAGAGGATCTCCCAGGAGAGCGAGAGGAAGCCCAGCCCCACCAGCGGCAGGGTCACCGCCTGCAGCCACGTCGTGAACTCATGATAGGTGAAGGCTGGAGGGAAGGAAAACCCACGGGGTCAGGAGGAGCCTCCTCTCCCGCCCCGGGAGCCACGGGGACGACGGGCAGGCAGCCCCCGCAGGCACGGCCGTGACGTACCCACTTTGGAGTCCAGCAGCCTCTTCTCCCAGTCGATCTCCAGGCCGAAGCACTGGACGCTCCAGTAGAGCAGGAAGCCGTAGGTGCTGAGCTCCAGCAGGGTGGAGAGGACGGCCCGCAGGCTGGGGGGCCAGGCTGCGGCAGAGCAGGGCCGCTGAACGCCGGGGGCTGCCGGGGGCTCGGCGAGCCCGACCCACCGCTGCACGGAGGGGCGCGAACCGTGCCCCCGAGAGCCCAGGCGGGGAGAGGGCAAGCAGACAGCACTCAGAGCACATCCCTGCGCCAGGAGCCAACACGCTGCTTCACGGTGGCCCCGGCTCAAGCACCCCACGGGCACGGACCCCTGCCCCAGGAGCAGGCGAGGCGGCCGTGCTGGCAGCAGCTCTCGCAACACCGAGCCGGAGGGCAGCTGCGGACAGCCAGAACGCTGCCTCGTGCTGTCGCACCCGGACAGGGTTGGTCAGCGACGGCGGCTTGTCCCTTCCCCACCCCGGGCACGGCACAGGGGGGACCCCACCTCTCCAAACAGGGCACCCAGGGACTCACTGCTGGCGTGCCTCCTCTTGCTGCGCCCCAGCCAGCGCCCCACGTGCTCCTCGTCCAGCAGGGAGAAGGCCAGGACGATGGTGAGCATGTTGAAGAAGTTGTAGTTACCCGTGAGGATGATGAGGACCTGCAGCAGGACCTGGGGAGGAGCGAAGGCAGGGCTAGGGCGTCACAGCGCTGGGGGGCAGCGGACATCAGGCCACCCCACCGCCAGCAGCACGGCCACCCCAGCGCCCAGCTCCCAGCACCCGGGGGAGTCCTGCCCGCAAGGGCCCGCAGAGCGAGGAGCCTGTCCTGCCCAGGGACCGAGCCGGTCCCCCCTGCCCGCAGACTGCCCCCGGGGAGCCCCACGGCGCCTGGCGGCAGGAGGGGCAGGAGCGGGGGCCCGGCTCTGCCCACCCACCTGGCTGTAGAAGGCGAAGAGCCGGAGGCGGCGGATGGGCGCGAAGAAGAGGAGCGGGACGGCGATCTCGATGACGTAGGTGGCCACCACGCTGAACTTCTGGAACCAGACGGGCAGCTGGTGGGCGAACCAGGCGCCCGGCGTGGGGATGCACTGGGTCTCGTAGTGATAGGTGAGAGCTGGGGGGGGTGGGGGTGGGCAGGAGGGGTCAGGGGTGCGGAGAGGGGAGCGGGGACACGGCTCGGAGCAGGCAGAGCCGGCACAGAGCCGTGCCCAACATGGGAGAGGTGCCGGCAGCAGCTGCCCAGAGCCCCGCAGCTGCCTACGGGGCACGGGAGGCGCAGCCTGAAGCTTGGGGCGATGCCCCCACTCCCCCAAAGCCCGTGAGACCCCGCAACGCCCCTCACCCGTGAGTCCCCACCAGGTGGGGCAGCGGCTGGTCAGCTTCACCACGCCGGAGGCGAACATCAGCCGGAAGAGGAGCCAGCGCACCAGCCAGAAGGTGACGCCGTCGTGGGCGCGCCAGGCCGTGGACCGCCACTTCAGCAGGCGCAGGGGGGCCACCAGCACCGCCAGGAAACCCGCTTCCAGCAGGAGGCTGTCCCTGCGGGGAACACCGCTGACCCCCTCCGCCACCCTGGGGCCGCAGACCCCTCGGGGCGGCCAGCTCCGCCCCGCTCTGCTGGCACCGAGACCCCGGGGTGCCGAGGGGCCGGCCGCCGCTTCCCCAAGGCGGCGAGCCGGGTCACGGCCGCCCGCAGGGGACACAACCCTCCCCGCCCTGGGGCTTGGGCAAGCCGCGGGCCAGCCGCAGCGGGGGCGGGACGGCTCCCCCCCGGCACGGAGCCCCCCGCGGCAGCCCCCCCCCCCCCGGCTCAGCCCTGCGGGCAGGCGCGCCAGAAGGGCCACGGTGGGGCTGACTTACCACTGGAAGTAGAGGAAGACCTGCCCCACCTGCGGAGAGAGGGAACGGAGCGCTGAGCAGGGCAGGCCAGGGGTGCAGGTTTGCCCCCCCCTCCCCCCCACCGGGCCCTTCCCCGCAGAGAAGGGGGCAGGAGGGCGAGGGGCAGCCACAGCTCCCTCCCGGCGCCGCCGGCGGCTCTTTTCCCGCCACTGGCCAAAGCCAAGGAGCAGAGCAGCGGCCTCCACTCGCTGCCGAGAGCGAGGACCGTCGGTACCGCAGCACCCGTGCCGCCTGGGTGCTCCCAGCCCCGGGGCGCTGCCCCTCCTGCCCGCAGCCAGGCCCGGAGCGGCGCTCGCCAGCAGACCCGGCCGGGGGCAGGAGGCTGACGCCGGGGAGGCGCAGGGACTTTCTCTCCGGCATCACCTTAAAAGGGAGCGAGGGGAGGAAGGCCCGGCCGGCGCACGGGGCTGGGAGCCACGCACGCCGTGGTCCCCAAGCGGCGCGGCACGGCGCGGCACCCTCGCAGTCACGCCGGGAGACAGAGTCCCCCGCGGGCGGGAAGTCACCCAGGGCTTCCCGGCCCTGCGCGGCCGCGGGTGCCGCTTCCTCTCCCTGCCGAAGCTGTTGAGTCACTCCGGAGCCCCGGCTCCCACCCTGCCTCTCCTCGGGCCCGAAACACGGGCCACGCAGCTCGGCAGGGCTGCCCGTGCGAGGGGAGCTGCTCACAACGGCTCCCCGTGGGGCGCAGCCGTGTGCCGGGGAGGCTGTGAGCAGTTCGGAGGCGACGGGCTAACAGCGCTGCAGGGCAGCCCCCCAGCACGGAGGAAACCCCGCTCCCAGGGCTGGCGCCTCGCTTTCCCAGCCTCCCAACACCGTTCCCTGCAGGCACCGGTGCTGGACACGGCCCGAGCCCCGGCAGGAGGGACCGGCGAGGGCTGCCGCCAGCCACCCGGGCTGCCTTCTGGCAGGGCAGGCAGGGCAGGCGAGCTCCCCCCGCGGGGTAGCAGCCGCCCAGCCCGGCAGGGATTTCCAAACACGGGCAGTTTTTTTCCTCTTCAATTCCCCCGGTTTCAGAGGGAAGAGAAACCCTCCTCCCCCCGCTGCCTGCGCTAACGGACTCTGACTCACCCCAGCTCCTCCGCACGAAGCCGCCAGCCCCGTCAGCGAGCGCAAACGGCTCGGGAGGGCGGATTCGTGGCTGGGGGTCATGGGAGCTCTCACGGGACGCGGGGAAAGGACCTATCCTGACCTGGACAGGCTGGATCGATGGGCCGAGGCTAACTGTATGAGGTTCAACAAGGCCAAGGGCCGGGTCCTGCACTTCGGCTACAACAATCCCATGCAGCGCTACAGGCTTGGGGAAGAGTGGCTGGAAAGCTGCCTGGCGGAAAAGGATCTGGGGGTGCTGGTCGACAGCCGGCTGAACATGAGCCGGCAGAGTGCCCAGGTGGCCAAGAAGGCCAATGGCATCCTGGCCTGTATCAGAAACAGTGTGGCCAGCAGGAGTAGGGAAGTGATCGTGCCCCTGTACTCGGCACTGGCGAGGCCGCACCTCGAATACTGTGTTCAGTTTTGGGCCCCTCACTACAAGAAGGACGTCGAGGGGCTGGAGCGTGTCCAGAGAAGGGCAACGAGGCTGGTGAGGGGTCTGGAGCACAAGTCTGATGAGGAGCGGCTGAGGGAACTGGGGTTGTTCAGCCTGGAGAAAAGGAGGCTGAGGGGAGACCTTATCGCTCTCTACAACTCCCTGAAAGGAGGTTGTAGCGAGGTGGGGGTCGGTCTCTTCTCCCAAGTAACAAGCGATAGGACGAGAGGAAATGGCCTCAAGTTGCGCCAGGGGAGGTTTAGATTGGACGTGAGGAAAAATGTCTTTACGGAGAGAGTGGTTAAACATTGGAACAGGCTGCCCAGGGAAGTGGTGGAGTCACCATCCCTGGAGGTATTTAAAAGACGTGTAGATGAGGCGCTTAGGGACATGGTTTAGTGGGCATGGGGGTGTTGGGCTGACGGTTGGACTCGATGATCTGAGAGGTCTTTTCCAACCTTAATGATTCTATGATTCTATAAAAGAGCCTGGCGCCTGAGACAAGGGCCCCGGGAGGGCTCGGCAAGGCTGTGGGCGGGCAGGGGCCGGAGCTGCCCCCACGGCGGTGCGGGAATCGGCTTCGCAGGCAAGTCTGGGAGGGTTTTATCCCAGGGAAGGCACCGAGAACCGGTACAAGGATGGGGTTGTACCGGCCGCCACGAGCCAGGGAGCTGCCAGCACCTTCCCCCAGGCTCCAGGAGGGAAGCCGAGCGCGCCAGGAGCTCGTAGGATGAGGCTAACGCAAGGACATCACCCCCGATCTCGTACCTGGTAGAGGGAGAGGTAGAGCACCCCGAGCAGGGCGAAGAGCAGGCTGTCCCGCAGGGGCTCGAACAGCAAGGCGCCGAAGGAGGCGAGCGCGCCGAGGAGGCAGAGCAGCTCCATTCCCATCTCCGTATCCAAACCCAGGCGGGGACTGAGCCACAGGAGGGTGGGAAAATCCCGCAGCTGCTCCCACAGCCCCTTCCCGCCCAGGCGCAGCACTTTGCGGGCCGGCAGGATGCCGTCTCTCCCGTACAGCCCTGGAAAGGGGACGGTGACAGCGGGGACAAAGCCTCCCCGGCCCCATACGTCTGGGGCAGCGGAATTGGGAGCCCGCACGCTGGCTTCCCAGTTTCCTCGTGAAACTGGGAAAGGAGCAGCGGTGGGAAGAGCCCACGCGGAGCCCAGCGGCTGCCGGGGAAAAAGGGCTGCCAGACCCGGCCCGGTTACGTGGAAGGGAGACGGACGCCCTGCCCGCTGCGGGCAGGGAGAGAGATCTGCGCGGGCAGACCTTTGGGGGGGGGGGGTGTGTGTGTGTAAGGGTCTGGAGCAACCCCTAGACCCCCGGGGTGGCGTGGAGGGAGGGAGAGGACCCTCTCCCGATGGGGGGGGGGGGGTGTGGGGCTGGCCTCAGCAGCTCCCCCTCTCCCTGGTGCTCACGGCAGGGTGCAGCTTGGCCCCTCGCTGGTCCCCGGGGGGAGAGAGCCGGGGGCAGGGGGGGGGGGGAGAGCCGGGGACGGGAGAGCCGGAGACGGGGGGGGGGGGGGGGGAGCCGGGGACGGGGGGACGGAGGGGGGGACGGAGGGGGGACGGAGAGCCGGGGACGGGGGGGGACGGGGACGGGGGACGGAGAGCCGGGGGGGGGGGACGGGGGGGGGGACGGAGAGCCGGGGACGGGGGGGACGGAGAGCCGGGGACGGGGACGGGGGGGACGGAGAGCCGGGGCCGGGGAGCCGGGGCCGGGGCCGGAGGCGGGGGGGAGAGCCGGGGGCAGAGGGGGGGGAGAGCCGTTACCGAGGAACGGGCGAGCCAAGGCCGGCAGCGGGAAGCCCGGGGCAGCCGTAGGGATGGCGGGCGGGGGTCAGCCCCGCGGCCCCGGGGGCTCCGCACCCCCCTGACCCGCACGCACGGGGAACCGGGGACCCAGCGAGGGCCCGCGGCGGCTCCGGCCCGGCCCTCCCCGCGTCCGTCGTCGTCGTCCCCCCCCCGCCCCGGGACTGGCCCCATCCCGGCCTCGGGACGAGCAGCCCCGAGCGCCCGCCGCAGCCCCGGGCTCCGCTGGCCTCGCTGCCCCGGCGGGGCCTACCCGCCCCGCCCCGCCCCGCCCGGCCCGGGGTCGGGCGGACCCCGGCGGCACCACCCACCCCCCCCCCGCCGCCGTACCGGGGATCTGGACGTAGAGCGAGGCGAAGGCGGCGAGGTAGGCGGCGGCCAGCCCGGCCAGGAACAGCGACCGCGGCCGCCGCGGCGGGTCCCCCATGGCGGCGGCACCGGCCCCGCGCCCGCCGCGCGCGACCTCAGCGCGCCCGCCGCGTCAGCGCGCGCGGACGTCAGCACGCGCCGCCCGGCGCGTCGCGTCGCGTCGCGTCACGTCGGGCGGGAAGCACGAAATGGCGGCGGGGACCGGGGCTGCTGGCGGGGACCGGTGAGCCGGGGGGGCGGGGCTGGGCGGCCCGGTGAGCCGGGGGGGGGGGCCGTGAGCGGGGCGGGGCGGCCCGGTGAGCGGGGCGGGGGGGGGCCGTGAGCGGGGCGGGGCGGCCCGGTGAGGGGGCCCGGTGAGCGGGGGGGGGGGGGGCGGGGCGGCCCGGTGAGCGGGGGGGGGGGGCCGTGAGCGGGGCGGGGCGCCCCGGTGAGCGGGGCCCGGTGAGCGGGGGGGGGGGGGCCGTGAGCGGGGCGGGGCGGCCCGGTGAGCGGGGCCCGGTGAGCGGGGGGGGGGGGGCCGTGAGCGGGGCGGGGCGGCCCGGTGAGCGGGGGGGGCCCGATGAGCCGGGGGGGCGGCCCGGTGAGCGGGGGGGGCCCGATGAGCCGGGGGGGCGGCCCGGTGAGCGGGGCCCGGTGAGCGGGGGGGGGGGGCGGGGGCTGGGCGGCCCGGTGAGCGGGGCCCGGTGAGCGGGGGGGGGCCCGATGAGCCGGGGGGGCGGCCCGGTGAGCGGGGCCCGGTGAGCGGGGGGGGTGGGGGTGTGTGTGTGTGTGTGTGCGCGTTTGCGGGAGCTCGGCCGGGAGCGAGCGGGGCCGGCCCGCCGGGACCCGGCGGCTGTGGTGCGGGTGGGCCCGGGCCCGGGCCTCCCGCTGCCCCCGGGGAGCCCGCGGCTGCGGGCGGCGTCTCCTGGGGCGCGCTGGCCGCTGGTGCGCGGCTGGGCTGTCCCGGTGGTTTTGCGTCCAGCTCGGCTACGGCTGCCTCGTGAGGCGACAGACGAGGTTGGTTCCCCGGTTCGGGGTCCTCAGGCGCTCGCCTGGCGGTTTTCCACCGGGGAGACCCGGTTCTGTGCCCTGCGCTTCCTCCTCCCCTTCGTTAATCGCAGGCCTTACCCTTACCCGCCTCGCCTCCTCCCCGGAGGCCTGGTCGCTCTCTACAGCCACCCGAAAGGAGGTTGTAGCGAGGGGGGTGTCGGTCCCCTCTCCCAGGTAACAAGCGACAGGACGAGAGGGAACAGCCTCCAGTTGCGCCAGGGGAGGTTTAGATTGGATATTGGGAAAAATTTCTTCACCGAAAGGGTTGTCAAGGATTGGACCAGGCTGCCCAGGGGAGTGGTGGAGTCCCCATCCCTGGAGGCATTGAAAAGACGTGTAGACGTGGTGCTGCGGGACATGGCGCGGTGGTGGGCCTGGCAGCGTGAGGTTGACGGTTGGACTCGGTGACCTTAAGGGTCTTTTCCAACCTGAACGATCCTGTGATTCTACGTTTACTGAAACCTTGTATTTCTGTTGAAATCCAGGTGACTTCAGGTTTCCACGCTAGCCGGCTATCACAAGACGTCAGCTGCGCCTAGCTCGAGGTGACCTGCGACCCTCGGATGTCACCCGCGGGATCATCTGTCGAGAAACGGGTGGTTTAAGCCCGTTTAAAGGACCCCGGGGGGCCTGCCCGGCCGCCGAGCGGGCCGCGAGCTCCTCCACCGGCAGCTGCCGCCATGGAGGAGGTGGAGTCGCGCTTCCTGCACCTCCTGCAGCCCATCCGCGACCTCACCAAGAACTGGGAGGTGGATGTGGCCGCCCAGCTCGGGGAGTACCTGGAGGAGGTGAGGGGGGGGGGGGGGGCCTGCGTCCGCCGCGCTGGGGTGGGGAGGTTGGGGGTGACGCCCCTTCGGCCCTGCCTGCGCGGGGGGGGTGGGGTGGGGTGGGGTGCTTTCTGCCCGTGCCCCCGCAGCCCCCCCGTGCGCTGCCGGCGCTCTTGACTCTTCCCTCGCGCTGTGCTACCCCCGAGTCCGGTCTGCGAATCAGCGTCCCGTTTTCCCCCTTCTGCGTGTTTCGCAGCTGGATCAAATCTGCATTTCCTTCGACAACGGCAAAACCACCATGAACTTCATAGAAGCGGCGCTGCTGATCCAGGGCTCTGCCTGCGTCTACAGTAGGAAGGTGAGGAAGCCGGCGGCAGCTGCCGCGTCGTGACCCTGGTCCCGTCGCCCTGCCCGTTCCGCGATCCCTCAGCCGGTGGTCCTCAGGCCGAGCTGCGCGGGGGCTGCCCTGGGGAACCGGTTTGGAAAGACTTGAGCGTAGCAATGACTAACTGATAGGAGAGGGTAGGGATTTACAATTCCTGAATTCAAGCGCTTTATACGCGTTGGGGTCGGCAGCCTGGAAAAGAGCAAGAACTTTGCTGTTCAGCACTTTTCTTCTCTAGAGGGCGGAATACAAAAACCCTGCTTCCCCAAATCTGGCCTCAGAATGGCTCAAACGGTGAAAAGAACGACGAGATTATCAAGGAATCGAACTCTCGCTGCCTGGAGATAAGAGGGCGGCGGTGGTTCGTCCCGGCATCGGCCGGAGTAGCTTTTCTGGGAGCCGCTTTCTCCTTCTCCAGGAGTCTGGCCCCTGTCTTGCAGGTGGAGTATCTCTACTCGCTGGTCTACCAGACGCTCGACTTCATCTCCAATAAAAAGTAAGTAGAGCCCCCACCCCGGGGAGGCAGCTTTGCCGGGGGCTCAGGGCTGCCGCCCTCTGGCACGCCTTCGCTGCCTTGGCAGAAAACGCTGCCGCGTGCTTCCGCCTCGCCGCTCTCGCCCTCTGCCTTGCGGTAGGGCCCGAGTCCTTCCCCGCTGTCTTTCCTGCCGAGGTTCGGTAGCTCCTGCCCCGAGAGCGCCTGAGCTGTGCGTCCTCTTTTGGGGACGGGGCTGGGACTTGCCCCGCCTGCGGCGGGAGCCTGTGGGAAGGTCCGTGATCCCGCTCAGCTCTGAGCTGGAGCAAAACCTGCTGCGGCGTCACGTCTCCAGCCCCGTGAAAAGTTCTTTGAAGCAGAAGGATTTTTGTGGCTGCAGGAAAGGCCCCCGGTGGGACTTGCTTCAGTCCAGAGGGCCTGGGCGATGCTCGTCCCCACGCGCTCTTCCAGTGGCATCATCCGGTGGTTTTCTTGCCGCAGCGCTTTGCTGTTGCGTAAGGAGAGGGCAGCGCCCAGCGCCCCGCAGAGTAAATCTTAGCGGGCAAGAAACCGCGTCCCGTGTGGCAAAGCAGCTTCTGATTTGTTTTTCCCCTTGTTGCTGAGAGCGGGCTCTGCCCTCGCAGCTGCAGTCCTCGCGCTGCCTCGCGTAACTTGCCTGTTGCCAGCCGGGCGCCGGTGCCGAACACGCTCTCCGCTGCGGGGAGGCGGGCTAACGGCCCCCTCCCGTCCCCGCCCAGACTGGGGATTCGGGGAAAGACGAGGTTTTCGTGCTGCACCTCGCTCCGAGCGACTGCTGGGCTACAGCCACGCGAAGGAGCTTTCTGAAGGGACCGTCCTGCCTCCGCTTTGCCCCGCCGTGAGCCCCCCTCGTAGGAAATACTGCCGGTTGTTCGGGGAGGTCGAGGCAGAGGACCTGGAAGAGGCTCCGCTTGGGCTGGAGCAACGTGCAGCTGCCGCGGAGGTTTCTGAAAGTCTCCGGCGATTATTTCCATGCTGTGGGACTGAAGTGAAACGTTCCCTCCCGTTTCTGTAACAGAGCTTCCGAGCTGGAATCGGCAGGACGCTTTTGTTCGGATGGGATTTGTCGGGCAGGCTGCATCCCCTCTTCCCACAGGCCCCAATTCCTTTGCAGCCCCCCCACCGCCTTCCTGGGCAAGGCGCAGAGGAGCACCGAGAGCGCCTTAGCTCGCTCTCGTCAGGGGAGCGCGCTGGCGGCGCGGCTGTCCGGCGGTGCCGATGGTCGCGCCGTCACCTCTCCGTGCTGTCCGTAGTGCCGTGGGACGCTCCCCCTTAGAGACGCCGCAGCGGGGTTGGAGGGGAACCTGCCGCCGCTTCACCCCCAGCCCTTCTGCCCCGGGCAGATCCTGACGGCGTGTTTCCCTCCCTGACTCAGGCGGGAAAAACAGCCCAGCTCCGTGGGGCAGGACGGCAAAGACACCGACGCGAGCTTTGGGGCTGAGGAGGAGGAGGAGGTGAGAGGGGCGTCGGTGCCCCGTCGGGCGCTGCCCTCGCAGCGCTGCACGCTCCGGCCCCGCTCCTGTCCTGCTACAGCAGCTCAAAAGCTGCAGCTCCGCTGCCTCTGCCGATGGGTCTGTCCCGCCCACGTGGTGCAGCCGTGGCAGCTCCCCCGTGTCCGCCCCCTCCTCCCCGCTCCGGTTAGGGTCCCTCGGTGGCGGCGCGGCCCGGCAGGCCGCGCTGGGGTGACCGCCGGTGGGGGGGTGTCTCTCAGCAGTTCCTCTCCCTGGACGACATCAGGGACAGCAGCCAGGGGAACGTGGACATGAAGAAGGATCATCAGCCGGACGTAAGAGAAGCCGTTCTCCTCCTTTTCCATCCCGCCCCGTCTCGGGGTTTCCCTGGACGAATCCCACAGGCGCCCGGGGCCAGACGCCGTCCCGGCCGGGCTCTGCCGGGACGGTGCCGCCCGGCAGCGCTGTGCCGTGCCGGGCGCCTTCCCCAGGGTCCCTCCCGCCGCCTTGCCTTTGCAGGCCGTGAACATTGTTCCCTTGACTCCGATGTCTCTGGTCCCCCCGGAAGAGGCTGAGAAGAGAGACAACCCTCTGTTCAGGTGAAAGCCCCCCTCGCCCGTGCCCTCGGCCGCCCCTGCGGGTTTAGCTGGGTCGTGTCCCCCCCCCCCCCCCCCGCCCGTTGCTGTAGCAGGGTCGGGCTTTCCTCCTGCCTTGGCCAAGGAAGTAGCGCTTTCCCGGTTAAAACTGGACGGCGGGAAGGTGGGATAATCCCCCGGGCCCCGGAGGGCTGGGAGGCGTGGAGTCCGCTGGCGAAGGCAGGGCGGGAGGGTCCCCGGGGAGGGACGAGCCGGGGGCTGCGCTGGGAAACCCAGGCAGGACTTTGCCGGGCCAGAGAAGCTGAGAACGGCTGTCGGGAGGGCTGGGGCTGATCCCCCCCCTGCCCTCCACAGTGTGTGTGTGGGGGGGCCTTTGGCTTTGGGGACACCCCAGCGGGGCTCCCCACCCCCCGAGGCGGGCCGGTGCCCCCCCCCCCCCCGCCCCCCCCGGGCCTCCAGTGGGACAGGGCAGAGCCTGGTCTCGGGGGGGGTCCCCTGACGGGTTTTTGCCCTCAGCCGGAAAGGGGAGATCCTCGCCAGCCGGAAGGATTTCCGGATGAACACGTGCACCCCTCACGCCACCGGAGCCTTCCTGCTGGAGCTGGCGGGCCTCTCCCCCACCTGCCTGCAGGAGCGGCAGCGCGAAGGGAGCCCCGGCGGAGCGGCGGGTACGGGGGGGGGGTGGCTCGGATCGCTGTGGAGCTGCCGGCCGGGAGGCGGCACCCCGGGGTGCCGTGCTGGCCGCCCGCCTCCGGAGAGCCCGGCTCTCCCCGGGGCTGGGGAGACGTGACCGCGGCTTTCCTCCGCTGCCTGCCTCCGCGGCCGTCAGCCTCGCCGGGGCCGGTGGGAAGGGGCAGCGGCCGGGGCTGCTCTGCGTCAGCGCCGGCGGCTGGGGCTCGGGCGGTGCAGGGGCGGTGCGGGGGCCCGCCTGCCGGGGCGGCTGCTGAGACCTCTCGCCTCCGTCACCTCGGCAGGAACGCGGTCCTGCGTCCTCGGCAGCGGGAGGGAGCGCGTTAGCACCGGCGGGGCTCCCATCCGGGCGCTGAGCTTCTCCGAAGACGGAGGTGAGATGTGCGTGGCTGGCGGGCTGAGGGGAGATCCGTCCGTCCGTCCGTCCTTCCTGCCCGCGTGTCTGGCAGGGCCGTGCGCGTTCAGGCAGCTGCCGCCGCGCGGGATGCTCCTGCCCTCGGTTACAGCGAGGCCGTCCCTCTCCGGTCCCCCGCAGCAGCTTCAGCTGGCCCCTCAGCCGTGACGAGCGAAGCTCCCCAGGGGAATCCCCTTGGTAGATGGGGTGGAAATGGGGGATCCCAGAGGCTTTTACGGCGTTTGACCGTTCGGTTCCCCTGCCAGGTGCCGCAGGACCAGACGACGACAACAGCAGGGGGGACGACGTGCCCGGGGCCCCGGAGGACGATGTGGAAACGACTCCGGCTGCTAACGAACGCGTCGAGGCGCAGAGGGTAGGCACGGGCAGGGGCTCGTGGGGGCAGTGCCGCCGCCTCGCTCCTTCCCCGGAGCCCCGCTGCCCTGCGCTTCGCTGCCCGCCGCTGCGGGAAACTCACCGGCTCGTTCTGTGTCTGCCAGAGCGCGCCCCGGGCGAAGGGGTACGTGCTGCGGGAGCGTGCCCCTGCTGAGGACCCCAAAGCCCACATCAAGGTAGGGGGGGGGATCCAGAGCCGGGGAGCCTCCCCGAGTCCGCGTGGGACACCGTGGGAAGCCCCGGCACCTCCCCGCCCTCCCCACCGTGCTCTGTGCCGCGCTGGTGCGGGGGGGTGGGGGGGTCGGGGGGGTGACCCGCTGAGCCGGGCGGCTCCCGTGCGCCCACCCTGGGGTGCCGCAGGGACCTCGGCCGGGAGCGGAGCGGCCCGGAGCTTTGCCGGCTTCATCTGCGCTCGCTCCTCTGCCAGGAGATGCTGGATCCGTGGCAAAGCCTCGACCCCTTCGGTGACTCCGAGGACAAGCCCTTTAAGAAAGGTATTTGGGGCAGAGCTGGGGAAGAGGGGCTGCTCCCCGGGTTTCGGTTGGCCCTGGACCGGCCAGGGCCCCGGCTGCGCAGGGGCGGTGTGGCTCGGTCTCCCAGCGTCCCCACGTCCCGGTGGGTCTTTCCC
>JAPZLJ010000134.1:0-29348 GCA_027474245.1 Spheniscus humboldti
CCCACGTTCGTGCCTTGCTCGCTCTCAGCGACGCCGCCCGAACCAGCTCCAAAATTGCAAACGTCCAGCGACTGCTCCCACACGAAAGGTGCCAGGACTGCCAGGTGTTGCTGGCCCTCGCCTTCCCTTGGCAGCCCTTCCACAGCCCCACACACACTGGGGCTCCGGCCTTGCCAGCCAGCTCAGGGTGCCCACGTTCGTGCCTTGCTCGCTCTCAGCGACGCCGCCCGAACGAGCTGCGAAATTGCAAACTTCCAGCGACTGCTCCCACACGAAAGGTGCCAGGACTGCCAGGTGTTGCTGGCCCTCGCCTTCCCTTGGCAGCCCTTCCACAGCCCCACACACACTGGGGCTCCGGCCTTGCCAGCCAGCTCAGGGTGCCCACGTTCGTGCCTTGCTCGCTCTCAGCGACGCCGCCCGAACCAGCTCCAAAATTGCAAACGTCCAGCGACTGCTCCCACACCAAAGGTGCCAGGCCTGCCAGGTGTTGCTGGCCCTCGCCTTCCCTTGGCAGCCCTTCCACAGCCCCACACACACTGGGGCTCCGGCCTTGCCAGCCAGCTCAGGGTGCCCACGTTCGTGCCTTGCTCGCTCTCAGCGACGCCGCCCGAACCAGCTCCAAAATTGCAAACGTCCAGCGACTGCTCCCACACGAAAGGTGCCAGGCCTGCCAGGTGTTGCTGGCCCTCGCCTTCCCTTGGCAGCCCTTCCACAGCCCCACACACACTGGGGCTCCGGCCTTGCCAGCCAGCTCAGGGTGCCCACGTTCGTGCCTTGCTCGCTCTCAGCGACGCCGCCCGAACCAGCTCCAAAATTGCAAACGTCCAGCGACTGCTCCCACACGAAAGGTGCCAGGCCTGCCAGGTGTTGCTGGCCCTCGCCTTCCCTTGGCAGCCCTTCCACAGCCCCACACACACTGGGGCTCCGGCCTTGCCAGCCAGCTCAGGGTGCCCACGTTCGTGCCTTGCTCGCTCTCAGCGACGCCGCCCGAACGAGCTGCGAAATTGCAAACGTCCAGCGACTGCTCCCACACGAAAGGTGCCAGGACTGCCAGGTGTTGCTGGCCCTCGCCTTCCCTTGGCAGCCCTTCCACAGCCCCACACACACTGGGGCTCCGGCCTTGCCAGTCAGCTCAGGGTGCCCACGTTCGTGCCTTGCTCGCTCTCAGCGACGCCACCCGAACCAGCTCCAAAATTGCAAACGTCCAGCAACTGCTCCCACACGAAAGGTGCCAGGCCTGCCAGGTGTTGCTGGCCCTCGCCTTCCCTTGGCAGCCCTTCCACAGCCCCACACACACTGGGGCTCCGGCCTTGCCAGCCAGCTCAGGGTGCCCACGTTCGTGCCTTGCTCGCTCTCAGAGACGCCGCCCGAACCAGCTCCAAAATTGCAAACGTCCAGCGACTGCTCCCACACGAAAGGTGCCAGGCCTGCCAGGTGTTGCTGGCCCTCGCCTTCCCTTGGCAGCCCTTCCACAGCCCCACACACACTGGGGCTCCGGCCTTGCCAGCCAGCTCAGGGTGCCCACGTTCGTGCCTTGCTCGCTCTCAGCGCCGCTGCCCGAACCAGCTCCAAAATTCCACACGTCCAGCGACTGCTCCCACACGAAAGGTGCCAGGACTGCCAGGTGTTGCTGGCCCTCGCCTTCCCTTGGCAGCCCTTCCACAGCCCCACACACACTGGGGCTCCGGCCTTGCCAGCCAGCTCAGGGTGCCCACGTTCGTGCCTTGCTCGCTCTCAGCGACGCCGCCCGAACCAGCTCCAAAATTGCAAACGTCCAGCGACTGCTCCCACACGAAAGGTGCCAGGCCTGCCAGGTGTTGCTGGCCCTCGCCTTCCCTTGGCAGCCCTTCCACAGCCCCACACACACTGGGGCTCCGGCCTTGCCAGCCAGCTCAGGGTGCCCACGTTCGTGCCTTGCTCGCTCTCAGCGACGCCGCCCGAACCAGCTCCAAAATTGCAAACGTCCAGCGACTGCTCCCACACGAAAGGTGCCAGGCCTGCCAGGTGTTGCTGGCCCTCGCCTTCCCTTGGCAGCCCTTCCACAGCCCCACACACACTGGGGCTCCGGCCTTGCCAGCCAGCTCAGGGTGCCCACGTTCGTGTCTTGCTCGCTCTCAGCGACGCCGCCCGAACCAGCTCCAAAATTGCAAACGTCCAGCGACTGCTCCCACACGAAAGGTGCCAGGCCTGCCAGGTGTTGCTGGCCCTCGCCTTCCCTTGGCAGCCCTTCCACAGCCCCACACACACTGGGGCTCCGGCCTTGCCAGCCAGCTCAGGGTGCCCACGTTCGTGCCTTGCTCGCTCTCAGCGACGCCGCCCGAACCAGCTCCAAAATTGCAAACGTCCAGCGACTGCTCCCACACGAAAGGTGCCAGGCCTGCCAGGTGTTGCTGGCCCTCGCCTTCCCTTGGCAGCCCTTCCACAGCCCCACACACACTGGGGCTCCGGCCTTGCCAGTCAGCTCAGGGTGCCCACGTTCGTGCCTTGCTCGCTTTCACCGGCGCCACCCGAACCAGCTCCAAAATTGCAAACGTCCAGCAACTGCTCCCACACGAAAGGTGCCAGGCCTGCCAGGTGTTGCTGGCCCTCGCCTTCCCTTGGCAGCCCTTCCACAGCCCCACACACACTGGGGCTCCGGCCTTGCCAGCCAGCTCAGGGTGCCCACGTTCGTGCCTTGCTCGCTCTCAGAGACGCCGCCCGAACCAGCTCCAAAATTGCAAACGTCCAGCGACTGCTCCCACACGAAAGGTGCCAGGCCTGCCAGGTGTTGCTGGCCCTCGCCTTCCCTTGGCAGCCCTTCCACAGCCCCACACACACTGGGGCTCCGGCCTTGCCAGCCAGCTCAGGGTGCCCACGTTCGTGCCTTGCTCGCTCTCAGCGCCGCTGCCCGAACCAGCTCCAAAATTCCACACGTCCAGCGACTGCTCCCACACGAAAGGTGCCAGGACTGCCAGGTGTTGCTGGCCCTCGCCTTCCCTTGGCAGCCCTTCCACAGCCCCACACACACTGGGGCTCCGGCCTTGCCAGCCAGCTCAGGGTGCCCACGTTCGTGCCTTGCTCGCTTTCTCCGCCGCCGCCCGAACCAGGTCCAAAATTGCAAACGTCCAGCGACTGCTCCCACACCAAAGGTGCCAGGACTGCCAGGTGTTGCTGGCCCTCGCCTTCCCTTGGCAGCCCTTCCACAGCCCCACACACACTGGGGCTCCGGCCTTGCCAGCCAGCTCAGGGTGCCCACGTTCGTGTCTTGCTCGCTCTCAGCGACGCCGCCCGAACCAGCTCCAAAATTGCAAACGTCCAGCGACTGCTCCCACACGAAAGGTGCCAGGCCTGCCAGGTGTTGCTGGCCCTCGCCTTCCCTTGGCAGCCCTTCCACAGCCCCACACACACTGGGGCTCCGGCCTTGCCAGCCAGCTCAGGGTGCCCACGTTCGTGCCTTGCTCGCTCTCAGCGACGCCGCCCGAACCAGCTCCAAAATTGCAAACGTCCAGCGACTGCTCCCACACGAAAGGTGCCAGGCCTGCCAGGTGTTGCTGGCCCTCGCCTTCCCTTGGCAGCCCTTCCACAGCCCCACACACACTGGGGCTCCGGCCTTGCCAGTCAGCTCAGGGTGCCCACGTTCGTGCCTTGCTCGCTTTCACCGGCGCCACCCGAACCAGCTCCAAAATTGCAAACGTCCAGCAACTGCTCCCACACGAAAGGTGCCAGGCCTGCCAGGTGTTGCTGGCCCTCGCCTTCCCTTGGCAGCCCTTCCACAGCCCCACACACACTGGGGCTCCGGCCTTGCCAGCCAGCTCAGGGTGCCCACGTTCGTGCCTTGCTCGCTCTCAGAGACGCCGCCCGAACCAGCTCCAAAATTGCAAACGTCCAGCGACTGCTCCCACACGAAAGGTGCCAGGCCTGCCAGGTGTTGCTGGCCCTCGCCTTCCCTTGGCAGCCCTTCCACAGCCCCACACACACTGGGGCTCCGGCCTTGCCAGCCAGCTCAGGGTGCCCACGTTCGTGCCTTGCTCGCTCTCAGCGCCGCTGCCCGAACCAGCTCCAAAATTCCACACGTCCAGCGACTGCTCCCACACGAAAGGTGCCAGGACTGCCAGGTGTTGCTGGCCCTCGCCTTCCCTTGGCAGCCCTTCCACAGCCCCACACACACTGGGGCTCCGGCCTTGCCAGCCAGCTCAGGGTGCCCACGTTCGTGCCTTGCTCGCTTTCTCCGCCGCCGCCCGAACCAGGTCCAAAATTGCAAACGTCCAGCGACTGCTCCCACACGAAAGGTGCCAGGACTGCCAGGTGTTGCTGGCCCTCGCCTTCCCTTGGCAGCCCTTCCACAGCCCCACACACACTGGGGCTCCGGCCTTGCCAGCCAGCTCAGGGTGCCCACGTTCGTGCCTTGCTCGCTTTCTCCGCCGCCGCCCGAACCAGGTCCAAAATTGCAAACGTCCAGCGACTGCTCCCACACCAAAGGTGCCAGGACTGCCAGGTGTTCCTGGCCCTCGCCTTCCCTTGGCAGCCCTTCCACAGCCCCACACACACTGGGGCTCCGGCCTTGCCAGTCAGCTCAGGGTGCCCACGTTCGTGCCTTGCTCGCTCTCAGCGCCGCCGCCCGAACGAGCTGCGAAATTGCAAACGTCCAGCGACTGCTCCCACACCAAAGGTGCCAGGCCTGCCAGGTGTTGCTGGCCCTCGCCTTCCCTTGGCAGCCCTTCCACAGCCCCACACACACTGGGGCTCCGGCCTTGCCAGCCAGCTCAGGGTGCCCACGTTCGTGCCTTGCTCGCTCTCAGCGACGCCGCCCGAACCAGCTCCAAAATTGCAAACGTCCAGCGACTGCTCCCACACCAAAGGTGCCAGGCCTGCCAGGTGTTGCTGGCCCTCGCCTTCCCTTGGCAGCCCTTCCACAGCCCCACACACACTGGGGCTCCGGCCTTGCCAGCCAGCTCAGGGTGCCCACGTTCGTGTCTTGTTCGCTCTCAGCGCCGCTGCCCGAACCAGCTCCAAAATTCCACACGTCCAGCGACTGCTCCCACACGAAAGGTGCCAGGACTGCCAGGTGTTGCTGGCCCTCGCCTTCCCTTGGCAGCCCTTCCACAGCCCCACACACACTGGGGCTCCGGCCTTGCCAGCCAGCTCAGGGTGCCCACGTTCGTGCCTTGCTCGCTTTCTCCGCCGCCGCCCGAACCAGGTCCAAAATTGCAAACGTCCAGCGACTGCTCCCACACCAAAGGTGCCAGGACTGCCAGGTGTTCCTGGCCCTCGCCTTCCCTTGGCAGCCCTTCCACAGCCCCACACACACTGGGGCTCCGGCCTTGCCAGTCAGCTCAGGGTGCCCACGTTCGTGCCTTGCTCGCTCTCAGCGCCGCCGCCCGAACCAGCTCCAAAATTGCAAACGTCCAGCGACTGCTCCCACACGAAAGGTGCCAGGACTGCCAGGTGTTGCTGGCCCTCGCCTTCCCTTGCCAGCCCTTCCACAGCCCCCCACACACTGGGGCTCCGGCCTTGCCAGCCAGCTCAGGGTGCCCATGTTCGTGCCTTGCTCGCTCTCAGCGACGCCGCCCGAACCAGCTCCAAAATTGCAAACGTCCAGCGACTGCTCCCACACGAAAGGTGCCAGGCCTGCCAGGTGTTGCTGGCCCTCGCCTTCCCTTGGCAGCCCTTCCACAGCCCCACACACACTGGGGCTCCGGCCTTGCCAGCCAGCTCAGGGTGCCCACGTTCGTGCCTTGCTCGCTCTCAGCGACGCCGCCCGAACCAGCTCCAAAATTGCAAACGTCCAGCGACTGCTCCCACACGAAAGGTGCCAGGACTGCCAGGTGTTGCTGGCCCTCGCCTTCCCTTGGCAGCCCTTCCACAGCCCCACACACACTGGGGCTCCGGCCTTGCCAGCCAGCTCAGGGTGCCCACGTTCGTGTCTTGCTCGCTCTCAGCGACGCCGCCCGAACCAGCTCCAAAATTGCAAACGTCCAGCGACTGCTCCCACACGAAAGGTGCCAGGCCTGCCAGGTGTTGCTGGCCCTCGCCTTCCCTTGGCAGCCCTTCCACAGCCCCACACACACTGGGGCTCTGGCCTTGCCAGCCAGCTCAGGGTGCCCACGTTCGTGCCTTGCTCGCTCTCAGCGACGCCGCCCGAACCAGCTCCAAAATTGCAAACGTCCAGCGACTGCTCCCACACGAAAGGTGCCAGGCCTGCCAGGTGTTGCTGGCCCTCGCCTTCCCTTGGCAGCCCTTCCACAGCCCCACACACACTGGGGCTCCGGCCTTGCCAGTCAGCTCAGGGTGCCCACGTTCGTGCCTTGCTCGCTCTCAGCGACGCCGCCCGAACCAGCTCCAAAATTGCAAACGTCCAGCGACTGCTCCCACACGAAAGGTGCCAGGACTGCCAGGTGTTGCTGGCCCTCGCCTTCCCTTGCCAGCCCTTCCACAGCCCCCCACACACTGGGGCTCCGGCCTTGCCAGCCAGCTCAGGGTGCCGATGTTCGTGCCTAGCTCGCTTTCACCGGCGCCGCCCGAACCAGCTCCAAAATTGCAAACGTCCAGCGACTGCTCCCACACGAAAGGTGCCAGGCCTGCCAGGTGTTGCTGGCCCTCGCCTTCCCTTGGCAGCCCTTCCACAGCCCCACACACACTGGGGCTCCGGCCTTGCCAGCCAGCTCAGGGTGCCCACGTTCGTGCCTTGCTCGCTCTCAGAGACGCCGCCCGAACCAGCTCCAAAATTGCAAACGTCCAGCGACTGCTCCCACACGAAAGGTGCCAGGCCTGCCAGGTGTTGCTGGCCCTCGCCTTCCCTTGGCAGCCCTTCCACAGCCCCACACACACTGGGGCTCCGGCCTTGCCAGCCAGCTCAGGGTGCCCACGTTCGTGCCTTGCTCGCTCTCAGCGCCGCTGCCCGAACCAGCTCCAAAATTCCACACGTCCAGCGACTGCTCCCACACGAAAGGTGCCAGGACTGCCAGGTGTTGCTGGCCCTCGCCTTCCCTTGGCAGCCCTTCCACAGCCCCACACACACTGGGGCTCCGGCCTTGCCAGCCAGCTCAGGGTGCCCACGTTCGTGCCTTGCTCGCTTTCTCCGCCGCCGCCCGAACCAGGTCCAAAATTGCAAACGTCCAGCGACTGCTCCCACACCAAAGGTGCCAGGACTGCCAGGTGTTGCTGGCCCTCGCCTTCCCTTGGCAGCCCTTCCACAGCCCCACACACACTGGGGCTCCGGCCTTGCCAGCCAGCTCAGGGTGCCCACGTTCGTGCCTTGCTCGCTCTCAGCGCTGCCGCCCGAACCAGCTGCAAAATTCCACATGTCCAGCGACTGCTCCCACACGAAAGGTGCCAGGACTGCCAGGTGTTGCTGGCCCTCGCCTTCCCTTGGCAGCCCTTCCACAGCCCCCCACACACTGGGGCTCCGGCCTTGCCAGCCAGCTCAGGGTGCCGATGTTCGTGCCTTGCTCACTTTCACCGGCGCCGCCCGAACCAGCTCCAAAATTGCAAACGTCCAGCGACTGCTCCCACACGAAAGGTGCCAGGCCTGCCAGGTGTTGCTGGCCCTCGCCTTCCCTTGGCAGCCCTTCCACAGCCCCACACACACTGGGGCTCCGGCCTTGCCAGCCAGCTCAGGGTGCCCACGTTCGTGCCTTGCTCGCTCTCAGCGACGCCGCCCGAACCAGCTCCAAAATTGCAAACGTCCAGCGACTGCTCCCACACGAAAGGTGCCAGGCCTGCCAGGTGTTGCTGGCCCTCGCCTTCCCTTGGCAGCCCTTCCACAGCCCCACACACACTGGGGCTCCGGCCTTGCCAGCCAGCTCAGGGTGCCCACGTTCGTGCCTTGCTCGCTCTCAGCGACGCCGCCCGAACCAGGTCCAAAATTGCAAACGTCCAGCGACTGCTCCCACACGAAAGGTGCCAGGCCTGCCAGGTGTTGCTGGCCCTCGCCTTCCCTTGGCAGCCCTTCCACAGCCCCACACACACTGGGGCTCCGGCCTTGCCAGCCAGCTCAGGGTGCCCACGTTCGTGTCTTGCTCGCTCTCAGCGACGCCGCCCGAACCAGCTCCAAAATTGCAAACGTCCAGCGACTGCTCCCACACGAAAGGTGCCAGGCCTGCCAGGTGTTGCTGGCCCTCGCCTTCCCTTGGCAGCCCTTCCACAGCCCCACACACACTGGGGCTCCGGCCTTGCCAGCCAGCTCAGGGTGCCCACGTTCGTGCCTTGCTCGCTCTCAGCGACGCCGCCCGAACCAGCTCCAAAATTGCAAACGTCCAGCGACTGCTCCCACACGAAAGGTGCCAGGCCTGCCAGGTGTTGCTGGCCCTCGCCTTCCCTTGCCAGCCCTTCCACAGCCCCCCACACACTGGGGCTCCGGCCTTGCCAGCCAGCTCAGGGTGCCGATGTTCGTGCCTAGCTCGCTTTCACCGGCGCCGCCCGAACCAGCTCCAAAATTGCAAACGTCCAGCGACTGCTCCCACACGAAAGGTGCCAGGCCTGCCAGGTGTTGCTGGCCCTCGCCTTCCCTTGGCAGCCCTTCCACAGCCCCACACACACTGGGGCTCCGGCCTTGCCAGCCAGCTCAGGGTGCCCACGTTCGTGCCTTGCTCGCTCTCAGAGACGCCGCCCGAACCAGCTCCAAAATTGCAAACGTCCAGCGACTGCTCCCACACCAAAGGTGCCAGGCCTGCCAGGTGTTGCTGGCCCTCGCCTTCCCTTGGCAGCCCTTCCACAGCCCCACACACACTGGGGCTCCGGCCTTGCCAGCCAGCTCAGGGTGCCCACGTTCGTGCCTTGCTCGCTCTCAGCGCCGCTGCCCGAACCAGCTCCAAAATTCCACACGTCCAGCGACTGCTCCCACACGAAAGGTGCCAGGACTGCCAGGTGTTGCTGGCCCTCGCCTTCCCTTGGCAGCCCTTCCACAGCCCCACACACACTGGGGCTCCGGCCTTGCCAGCCAGCTCAGGGTGCCCACGTTCGTGCCTTGCTCGCTTTCTCCGCCGCCGCCCGAACCAGCTCCAAAATTGCAAACGTCCAGCGACTGCTCCCACACCAAAGGTGCCAGGACTGCCAGGTGTTGCTGGCCCTCGCCTTCCCTTGGCAGCCCTTCCACAGCCCCACACACACTGGGGCTCCGGCCTTGCCAGCCAGCTCAGGGTGCCCACGTTCGTGCCTTGCTCGCTCTCAGCGCCGCCGCCCGAACCAGCTGCAAAATTCCACATGTCCAGCGACTGCTCCCACACGAAAGGTGCCAGGACTGCCAGGTGTTGCTGGCCCTCGCCTTCCCTTGGCAGCCCTTCCACAGCCCCCCACACACTGGGGCTCCGGCCTTGCCAGCCAGCTCAGGGTGCCGATGTTCGTGCCTTGCTCACTTTCACCGGCGCCGCCCGAACCAGCTCCAAAATTGCAAACGTCCAGCGACTGCTCCCACACGAAAGGTGCCAGGCCTGCCAGGTGTTGCTGGCCCTCGCCTTCCCTTGGCAGCCCTTCCACAGCCCCACACACACTGGGGCTCCGGCCTTGCCAGCCAGCTCAGGGTGCCCACGTTCGTGCCTTGCTCGCTCTCAGCGACGCCGCCCGAACCAGCTCCAAAATTGCAAACGTCCAGCGACTGCTCCCACACGAAAGGTGCCAGGCCTGCCAGGTGTTGCTGGCCCTCGCCTTCCCTTGGCAGCCCTTCCACAGCCCCACACACACTGGGGCTCCGGCCTTGCCAGCCAGCTCAGGGTGCCCACGTTCGTGCCTTGCTCGCTCTCAGCGACGCCGCCCGAACCAGCTCCAAAATTGCAAACGTCCAGCGACTGCTCCCACACGAAAGGTGCCAGGCCTGCCAGGTGTTGCTGGCCCTCGCCTTCCCTTGGCAGCCCTTCCACAGCCCCACACACACTGGGGCTCCGGCCTTGCCAGCCAGCTCAGGGTGCCCACGTTCGTGTCTTGCTCGCTCTCAGCGACGCCGCCCGAACCAGCTCCAAAATTGCAAACGTCCAGCGACTGCTCCCACACGAAAGGTGCCAGGCCTGCCAGGTGTTGCTGGCCCTCGCCTTCCCTTGGCAGCCCTTCCACAGCCCCACACACACTGGGGCTCCGGCCTTGCCAGCCAGCTCAGGGTGCCCACGTTCGTGCCTTGCTCGCTCTCAGCGACGCCGCCCGAACCAGCTCCAAAATTGCAAACGTCCAGCGACTGCTCCCACACGAAAGGTGCCAGGCCTGCCAGGTGTTGCTGGCCCTCGCCTTCCCTTGGCAGCCCTTCCACAGCCCCACACACACTGGGGCTCCGGCCTTGCCAGCCAGCTCAGGGTGCCCACGTTCGTGCCTTGCTCGCTCTCAGCGACGCCGCCCGAACCAGCTCCAAAATTGCAAACGTCCAGCGACTGCTCCCACACGAAAGGTGCCAGGACTGCCAGGTGTTGCTGGCCCTCGCCTTCCCTTGCCAGCCCTTCCACAGCCCCACACACACTGGGGCTCCGGCCTTGCCAGCCAGCTCAGGGTGCCCACGTTCGTGCCTTGCTCGCTTTCACCGGCGCCGCCCGAACCAGCTCCAAAATTGCAAACGTCCAGCGACTGCTCCCACACGAAAGGTGCCAGGACTGCCAGGTATTGCTGGCCCTCGCCTTCCCTTGGCAGCCCTTCCACAGCCCCACACACACTGGGGCTCCGGCCTTGCCAGCCAGCTCAGGGTGCCCACGTTCGTGTCTTGCTCGCTCTCAGCGACGCCGCCCGAACCAGCTCCAAAATTGCAAACGTCCAGCGACTGCTCCCACACGAAATGTGCCAGGCCTGCCAGGTGTTGCTGGCCCTCGCCTTCCCTTGGCAGCCCTTCCACAGCCCCACACACACTGGGGCTCCGGCCTTGCCAGCCAGCTCAGGGTGCCCACGTTCGTGCCTTGCTCGCTCTCAGCGCCGCCGCCCGAACCAGCTCCAAAATTGCAAACGTCCAGCGACTGCTCCCACACGAAAGGTGCCAGGCCTGCCAGGTGTTGCTGGCCCTCGCCTTCCCTTGGCAGCCCTTCCACAGCCCCACACACACTGGGGCTCCGGCCTTGCCAGCCAGCTCAGGGTGCCCACGTTCGTGCCTTGTTCTCTCTCAGCACCGCCGCCCGAACCAGCTCCAAAATTCCACACGTCCAGCGACTGCTCCCACACGAAAGGTGCCAGGCCTGCCAGGTGTTGCTGGCCCTCGCCTTCCCTTGGCAGCCCTTCCACAGCCCCACACACACTGGGGCTCCGGCCTTGCCAGCCAGCTCAGGGTGCCCACGTTCGTGCCTTGTTCGCTCTCACCGACGCCGCCCGAACCAGCTCCAAAATTGCAAACGTCCAGCGACTGCTCCCACACGAAAGGTGCCAGGACTGCCAGGTGTTGCTGGCCCTCGCCTTCCCTTGGCAGCCCTTCCACAGCCCCACACACACTGGGGCTCCGGCCTTGCCAGCCAGCTCAGGGTGCCCACGTTCGTGCCTTGCTCGCTTTCACCGGCGCCGCCCGAACCAGCTCCAAAATTGCAAACGTCCAGCGACTGCTCCCACACGAAAGGTGCCAGGACTGCCAGGTGTTGCTGGCCCTCGCCTTCCCTTGGCAGCCCTTCCACAGCCCCACACACACTGGGGCTCCGGCCTTGCCAGCCAGCTCAGGGTGCCCACGTTCGTGCCTTGCTCGCTCTCAGCGACGCCGCCCGAACCAGCTGCAAAATTCCACACGTCCAGCGACTGCTCCCACACGAAAGGTGCCAGGACTGCCAGGTGTTGCTGGCCCTCGCCTTCCCTTGGCAGCCCTTCCACAGCCCCACACACACTGGGGCTCCGGCCTTGCCAGCCAGCTCAGGGTGCCCACGTTCGTGCCTTGCTCGCTCTCAGCGACGCCGCCCGAACCAGCTCCAAAATTGCAAACGTCCAGCGACTGCTCCCACACGAAAGGTGCCAGGCCTGCCAGGTGTTGCTGGCCCTCGCCTTCCCTTGGCAGCCCTTCCACAGCCCCACACACACTGGGGCTCCGGCCTTGCCAGCCAGCTCAGGGTGCCCACGTTCGTGCCTTGCTCGCTCTCAGCGCCGCTGCCCGAACCAGGTCCAAAATTCCACACGTCCAGCCACTGATCCCACACGAAAGGTGCCAGGACTGCCAGGTGTTGCTGGCCCTCGCCTTCCCTTGGCAGCCCTTCCACAGCCCCACACACACTGGGGCTCCGGCCTTGCCAGCCAGCTCAGGGTGCCCACGTTCGTGCCTTGCTCGCTTTCTCCGCCGCCGCCCGAACCAGCTCCAAAATTGCAAACGTCCAGCGACTGCTCCCACACGAAAGGTGCCAGGACTGCCAGGTGTTGCTGGCCCTCGCCTTCCCTTGGCAGCCCTTCCACAGCCCCACACACACTGGGGCTCCGGCCTTGCCAGCCAGCTCAGGGTGCCCACGTTCGTGCCTTGCTCGCTCTCAGCGACGCCGCCCGAACCAGCTCCAAAATTGCAAACGTCCCGCGACTGCTCCCACACGAAAGGTGCCAGGACTGCCAGGTGTTGCTGGCCCTCGCCTTCCCTTGCCAGCCCTTCCACAGCCCCCCACACACTGGGGCTCCGGCCTTGCCAGCCAGCTCAGGGTGCCCACGTTCGTGCCTTGCTCGCTTTCACCGGCGCCGCCCGAACCAGCTCCAAAATTGCAAACGTCCAGCGACTGCTCCCACACGAAAGGTGCCAGGACTGCCAGGTGTTGCTGGCCCTCGCCTTCCCTTGGCAGCCCTTCCACAGCCCCACACACACTGGGGCTCCGGCCTTGCCAGCCAGCTCAGGGTGCCCACGTTCGTGCCTTGCTCGCTTTCACCGGCGCCGCCCGAACCAGCTCCAAAATTGCAAACGTCCAGCGACTGCTCCCACACGAAAGGTGCCAGGCCTGCCAGGTGTTGCTGGCCCTCGCCTTCCCTTGGCAGCCCTTCCACAGCCCCACACACACTGGGGCTCCGGCCTTGCCAGCCAGCTCAGGGTGCCCACGTTCGTGCCTTGCTCGCTCTCAGCGACGCCGCCCGAACCAGCTCCAAAATTGCAAACGTCCAGCGACTGCTCCCACACGAAAGGTGCCAGGCCTGCCAGGTGTTGCTGGCCCTCGCCTTCCCTTGGCAGCCCTTCCACAGCCCCACACACACTGGGGCTCCGGCCTTGCCAGCCAGCTCAGGGTGCCCACGTTCGTGTCTTGCTCGCTCTCAGCGACGCCGCCCGAACCAGCTCCAAAATTGCAAACGTCCAGCGACTGCTCCCACACGAAAGGTGCCAGGCCTGCCAGGTGTTGCTGGCCCTCGCCTTCCCTTGGCAGCCCTTCCACAGCCCCACACACACTGGGGCTCCGGCCTTGCCAGCCAGCTCAGGGTGCCCACGTTCGTGCCTTGCTCGCTCTCAGCGACGCCGCCCGAACCAGCTCCAAAATTGCAAACGTCCAGCGACTGCTCCCACACGAAAGGTGCCAGGCCTGCCAGGTGTTGCTGGCCCTCGCCTTCCCTTGCCAGCCCTTCCACAGCCCCCCACACACTGGGGCTCCGGCCTTGCCAGCCAGCTCAGGGTGCCGATGATCGTGCCTAGCTCGCTTTCACCGGCGCCGCCCGAACCAGCTCCAAAATTGCAAACGTCCAGCGACTGCTCCCACACGAAAGGTGCCAGGCCTGCCAGGTGTTGCTGGCCCTCGCCTTCCCTTGGCAGCCCTTCCACAGCCCCACACACACTGGGGCTCCGGCCTTGCCAGCCAGCTCAGGGTGCCCACGTTCGTGCCTTGCTCGCTCTCAGAGACGCCGCCCGAACCAGCTCCAAAATTGCAAACGTCCAGCGACTGCTCCCACACGAAAGGTGCCAGGCCTGCCAGGTGTTGCTGGCCCTCGCCTTCCCTTGGCAGCCCTTCCACAGCCCCACACACACTGGGGCTCCGGCCTTGCCAGCCAGCTCAGGGTGCCCACGTTCGTGCCTTGCTCGCTCTCAGCGCCGCTGCCCGAACCAGCTCCAAAATTCCACACGTCCAGCGACTGCTCCCACACGAAAGGTGCCAGGACTGCCAGGTGTTGCTGGCCCTCGCCTTCCCTTGGCAGCCCTTCCACAGCCCCACACACACTGGGGCTCCGGCCTTGCCAGCCAGCTCAGGGTGCCCACGTTCGTGCCTTGCTCGCTTTCTCCGCCGCCGCCCGAACCAGGTCCAAAATTGCAAACGTCCAGCGACTGCTCCCACACCAAAGGTGCCAGGACTGCCAGGTGTTGCTGGCCCTCGCCTTCCCTTGGCAGCCCTTCCACAGCCCCACACACACTGGGGCTCCGGCCTTGCCAGCCAGCTCAGGGTGCCCACGTTCGTGCCTTGCTCGCTCTCAGCGCCGCCGCCCGAACCAGCTGCAAAATTCCACATGTCCAGCGACTGCTCCCACACGAAAGGTGCCAGGACTGCCAGGTGTTGCTGGCCCTCGCCTTCCCTTGGCAGCCCTTCCACAGCCCCCCACACACTGGGGCTCCGGCCTTGCCAGCCAGCTCAGGGTGCCGATGTTCGTGCCTTGCTCACTTTCACCGGCGCCGCCCGAACCAGCTCCAAAATTGCAAACGTCCAGCGACTGCTCCCACACGAAAGGTGCCAGGCCTGCCAGGTGTTGCTGGCCCTCGCCTTCCCTTGGCAGCCCTTCCACAGCCCCACACACACTGGGGCTCCGGCCTTGCCAGCCAGCTCAGGGTGCCCACGTTCGTGCCTTGCTCGCTCTCAGCGACGCCGCCCGAACCAGCTCCAAAATTGCAAACGTCCAGCGACTGCTCCCACACGAAAGGTGCCAGGCCTGCCAGGTGTTGCTGGCCCTCGCCTTCCCTTGGCAGCCCTTCCACAGCCCCCCACACACTGGGGCTCCGGCCTTGCCAGCCAGCTCAGGGTGCCCACGTTCGTGCCTTGCTCGCTCTCAGCGCCGCCGCCCGAACGAGCTCCAAAATTGCAAACGTCCAGCGACTGCTCCCACACGAAAGGTGCCAGGCCTGCCAGGTGTTGCTGGCCCTCGCCTTCCCTTGGCAGCCCTTCCACAGCCCCACACACACTGGGGCTCCGGCCTTGCCAGCCAGCTCAGGGTGCCCACGTTCGTGCCTTGCTCGCTCTCAGCGACGCCGCCCGAACCAGCTCCAAAATTGCAAACGTCCAGCGACTGCTCCCACACGAAAGGTGCCAGGCCTGCCAGGTGTTGCTGGCCCTCGCCTTCCCTTGGCAGCCCTTCCACAGCCCCACACACACTGGGGCTCCGGCCTTGCCAGCCAGCTCAGGGTGCCCACGTTCGTGCCTTGCTCGCTCTCAGCGACGCCGCCCGAACCAGCTCCAAAATTGCAAACGTCCAGCGACTGCTCCCACACGAAAGGTGCCAGGCCTGCCAGGTGTTGCTGGCCCTCGCCTTCCCTTGCCAGCCCTTCCACAGCCCCACACACACTGGGGCTCCGGCCTTGCCAGCCAGCTCAGGGTGCCCACGTTCGTGCCTTGCTCGCTTTCACCGGCGCCGCCCGAACCAGCTCCAAAATTGCAAACGTCCAGCGACTGCTCCCACACGAAAGGTGCCAGGACTGCCAGGTATTGCTGGCCCTCGCCTTCCCTTGGCAGCCCTTCCACAGCCCCACACACACTGGGGCTCCGGCCTTGCCAGCCAGCTCAGGGTGCCCACGTTCGTGTCTTGCTCGCTCTCAGCGACGCCGCCCGAACCAGCTCCAAAATTGCAAACGTCCAGCGACTGCTCCCACACGAAATGTGCCAGGCCTGCCAGGTGTTGCTGGCCCTCGCCTTCCCTTGGCAGCCCTTCCACAGCCCCACACACACTGGGGCTCCGGCCTTGCCAGCCAGCTCAGGGTGCCCACGTTCGTGCCTTGCTCGCTCTCAGCGCCGCCGCCCGAACCAGCTCCAAAATTGCAAACGTCCAGCGACTGCTCCCACACGAAAGGTGCCAGGCCTGCCAGGTGTTGCTGGCCCTCGCCTTCCCTTGGCAGCCCTTCCACAGCCCCACACACACTGGGGCTCCGGCCTTGCCAGCCAGCTCAGGGTGCCCACGTTCGTGCCTTGTTCTCTCTCAGCACCGCCGCCCGAACCAGCTCCAAAATTCCACACGTCCAGCGACTGCTCCCACACGAAAGGTGCCAGGCCTGCCAGGTGTTGCTGGCCCTCGCCTTCCCTTGGCAGCCCTTCCACAGCCCCACACACACTGGGGCTCCGGCCTTGCCAGCCAGCTCAGGGTGCCCACGTTCGTGCCTTGTTCGCTCTCACCGACGCCGCCCGAACGAGCTGCGAAATTGCAAACGTCCAGCGACTGCTCCCACACGAAAGGTGCCAGGACTGCCAGGTGTTGCTGGCCCTCGCCTTCCCTTGGCAGCCCTTCCACAGCCCCACACACACTGGGGCTCCGGCCTTGCCAGCCAGCTCAGGGTGCCCACGTTCGTGCCTTGCTCGCTCTCAGCGACGCCGCCCGAACCAGCTCCAAAATTGCAAACGTCCAGCGACTGCTCCCACACGAAAGGTGCCAGGCCTGCCAGGTGTTGCTGGCCCTCGCCTTCCCTTGGCAGCCCTTCCACAGCCCCACACACACTGGGGCTCCGGCCTTGCCAGCCAGCTCAGGGTGCCCACGTTCGTGCCTTGCTCGCTCTCAGCGCCGCTGCCCGAACCAGGTCCAAAATTCCACACGTCCAGCCACTGATCCCACACGAAAGGTGCCAGGACTGCCAGGTGTTGCTGGCCCTCGCCTTCCCTTGGCAGCCCTTCCACAGCCCCACACACACTGGGGCTCCGGCCTTGCCAGCCAGCTCAGGGTGCCCACGTTCGTGCCTTGCTCGCTTTCTCCGCCGCCGCCCGAACCAGCTCCAAAATTGCAAACGTCCAGCGACTGCTCCCACACGAAAGGTGCCAGGACTGCCAGGTGTTGCTGGCCCTCGCCTTCCCTTGGCAGCCCTTCCACAGCCCCACACACACTGGGGCTCCGGCCTTGCCAGCCAGCTCAGGGTGCCCACGTTCGTGCCTTGCTCGCTCTCAGCGACGCCGCCCGAACCAGCTCCAAAATTGCAAACGTCCCGCGACTGCTCCCACACGAAAGGTGCCAGGACTGCCAGGTGTTGCTGGCCCTCGCCTTCCCTTGCCAGCCCTTCCACAGCCCCCCACACACTGGGGCTCCGGCCTTGCCAGCCAGCTCAGGGTGCCCACGTTCGTGCCTTGCTCGCTTTCACCGGCGCCGCCCGAACCAGCTCCAAAATTGCAAACGTCCAGCGACTGCTCCCACACGAAAGGTGCCAGGACTGCCAGGTGTTGCTGGCCCTCGCCTTCCCTTGGCAGCCCTTCCACAGCCCCACACACACTGGGGCTCCGGCCTTGCCAGCCAGCTCAGGGTGCCCACGTTCGTGCCTTGCTCGCTTTCACCGGCGCCGCCCGAACCAGCTCCAAAATTGCAAACGTCCAGCGACTGCTCCCACACGAAAGGTGCCAGGCCTGCCAGGTGTTGCTGGCCCTCGCCTTCCCTTGGCAGCCCTTCCACAGCCCCACACACACTGGGGCTCCGGCCTTGCCAGCCAGCTCAGGGTGCCCACGTTCGTGCCTTGCTCGCTCTCAGCGACGCCGCCCGAACCAGGTCCAAAATTGCAAATGTCCAGCGACTGCTCCCACACGAAAGGTGCCAGGCCTGCCAGGTGTTGCTGGCCCTCGCCTTCCCTTGGCAGCCCTTCCACAGCCCCACACACACTGGGGCTCCGGCCTTGCCAGCCAGCTCAGGGTGCCCACGTTCGTGTCTTGCTCGCTCTCAGCGACGCCGCCCGAACCAGCTCCAAAATTGCAAACGTCCAGCGACTGCTCCCACACGAAAGGTGCCAGGCCTGCCAGGTGTTGCTGGCCCTCGCCTTCCCTTGGCAGCCCTTCCACAGCCCCACACACACTGGGGCTCCGGCCTTGCCAGCCAGCTCAGGGTGCCCACGTTCGTGCCTTGCTCGCTCTCAGCGACGCCGCCCGAACCAGCTCCAAAATTGCAAACGTCCAGCGACTGCTCCCACACGAAAGGTGCCAGGCCTGCCAGGTGTTGCTGGCCCTCGCCTTCCCTTGCCAGCCCTTCCACAGCCCCCCACACACTGGGGCTCCGGCCTTGCCAGCCAGCTCAGGGTGCCGATGTTCGTGCCTAGCTCGCTTTCACCGGCGCCGCCCGAACCAGCTCCAAAATTGCAAACGTCCAGCGACTGCTCCCACACGAAAGGTGCCAGGCCTGCCAGGTGTTGCTGGCCCTCGCCTTCCCTTGGCAGCCCTTCCACAGCCCCACACACACTGGGGCTCCGGCCTTGCCAGCCAGCTCAGGGTGCCCACGTTCGTGCCTTGCTCGCTCTCAGAGACGCCGCCCGAACCAGCTCCAAAATTGCAAACGTCCAGCGACTGCTCCCACACCAAAGGTGCCAGGCCTGCCAGGTGTTGCTGGCCCTCGCCTTCCCTTGGCAGCCCTTCCACAGCCCCACACACACTGGGGCTCCGGCCTTGCCAGCCAGCTCAGGGTGCCCACGTTCGTGCCTTGCTCGCTCTCAGCGCCGCTGCCCGAACCAGCTCCAAAATTCCACACGTCCAACGACTGCTCCCACACGAAAGGTGCCAGGACTGCCAGGTGTTGCTGGCCCTCGCCTTCCCTTGGCAGCCCTTCCACAGCCCCACACACACTGGGGCTCCGGCCTTGCCAGCCAGCTCAGGGTGCCCACGTTCGTGCCTTGCTCGCTTTCTCCGCCGCCGCCCGAACCAGGTCCAAAATTGCAAACGTCCAGCGACTGCTCCCACACCAAAGGTGCCAGGACTGCCAGGTGTTGCTGGCCCTCGCCTTCCCTTGGCAGCCCTTCCACAGCCCCACACACACTGGGGCTCCGGCCTTGCCAGCCAGCTCAGGGTGCCCACGTTCGTGCCTTGCTCGCTCTCAGCGCCGCCGCCCGAACCAGCTGCAAAATTCCACATGTCCAGCGACTGCTCCCACACGAAAGGTGCCAGGACTGCCAGGTGTTGCTGGCCCTCGCCTTCCCTTGGCAGCCCTTCCACAGCCCCCCACACACTGGGGCTCCGGCCTTGCCAGCCAGCTCAGGGTGCCGATGTTCGTGCCTTGCTCACTTTCACCGGCGCCGCCCGAACCAGCTCCAAAATTGCAAACGTCCAGCGACTGCTCCCACACGAAAGGTGCCAGGCCTGCCAGGTGTTGCTGGCCCTCGCCTTCCCTTGGCAGCCCTTCCACAGCCCCACACACACTGGGGCTCCGGCCTTGCCAGCCAGCTCAGGGTGCCCACGTTCGTGCCTTGCTCGCTCTCAGCGACGCCGCCCGAACCAGCTCCAAAATTGCAAACGTCCAGCGACTGCTCCCACACGAAAGGTGCCAGGCCTGCCAGGTGTTGCTGGCCCTCGCCTTCCCTTGGCAGCCCTTCCACAGCCCCACACACACTGGGGCTCCGGCCTTGCCAGCCAGCTCAGGGTGCCCACGTTCGTGCCTTGCTCGCTCTCAGCGACGCCGCCCGAACCAGCTCCAAAATTGCAAACGTCCAGCGACTGCTCCCACACGAAAGGTGCCAGGCCTGCCAGGTGTTGCTGGCCCTCGCCTTCCCTTGGCAGCCCTTCCACAGCCCCACACACACTGGGGCTCCGGCCTTGCCAGCCAGCTCAGGGTGCCCACGTTCGTGCCTTGCTCGCTCTCAGCGCCGCCGCCCGAACGAGCTCCAAAATTGCAAACGTCCAGCGACTGCTCCCACACGAAAGGTGCCAGGCCTGCCAGGTGTTGCTGGCCCTCGCCTTCCCTTGGCAGCCCTTCCACAGCCCCACACACACTGGGGCTCCGGCCTTGCCAGCCAGCTCAGGGTGCCCACGTTCGTGCCTTGCTCGCTCTCAGCGACGCCGCCCGAACCAGCTCCAAAATTGCAAACGTCCAGCGACTGCTCCCACACGAAAGGTGCCAGGCCTGCCAGGTGTTGCTGGCCCTCGCCTTCCCTTGGCAGCCCTTCCACAGCCCCACACACACTGGGGCTCCGGCCTTGCCAGCCAGCTCAGGGTGCCCACGTTCGTGCCTTGCTCGCTCTCAGCGACGCCGCCCGAACCAGCTCCAAAATTGCAAACGTCCAGCGACTGCTCCCACACGAAAGGTGCCAGGACTGCCAGGTGTTGCTGGCCCTCGCCTTCCCTTGCCAGCCCTTCCACAGCCCCACACACACTGGGGCTCCGGCCTTGCCAGCCAGCTCAGGGTGCCCACGTTCGTGCCTTGCTCGCTTTCACCGGCGCCGCCCGAACCAGCTCCAAAATTGCAAACGTCCAGCGACTGCTCCCACACGAAAGGTGCCAGGACTGCCAGGTATTGCTGGCCCTCGCCTTCCCTTGGCAGCCCTTCCACAGCCCCACACACACTGGGGCTCCGGCCTTGCCAGCCAGCTCAGGGTGCCCACGTTCGTGTCTTGCTCGCTCTCAGCGACGCCGCCCGAACCAGCTCCAAAATTGCAAACGTCCAGCGACTGCTCCCACACGAAATGTGCCAGGCCTGCCAGGTGTTGCTGGCCCTCGCCTTCCCTTGGCAGCCCTTCCACAGCCCCACACACACTGGGGCTCCGGCCTTGCCAGCCAGCTCAGGGTGCCCACGTTCGTGCCTTGCTCGCTCTCAGCGCCGCCGCCCGAACCAGCTCCAAAATTGCAAACGTCCAGCGACTGCTCCCACACGAAAGGTGCCAGGCCTGCCAGGTGTTGCTGGCCCTCGCCTTCCCTTGGCAGCCCTTCCACAGCCCCACACACACTGGGGCTCCGGCCTTGCCAGCCAGCTCAGGGTGCCCACATTCGTGCCTTGTTCTCTCTCAGCACCGCCGCCCGAACCAGCTCCAAAATTCCACACGTCCAGCGACTGCTCCCACACGAAAGGTGCCAGGCCTGCCAGGTGTTGCTGGCCCTCGCCTTCCCTTGGCAGCCCTTCCACAGCCCCACACACACTGGGGCTCCGGCCTTGCCAGCCAGCTCAGGGTGCCCACGTTCGTGCCTTGTTCGCTCTCACCGACGCCGCCCGAACGAGCTGCGAAATTGCAAACGTCCAGCGACTGCTCCCACACGAAAGGTGCCAGGACTGCCAGGTGTTGCTGGCCCTCGCCTTCCCTTGGCAGCCCTTCCACAGCCCCACACACACTGGGGCTCCGGCCTTGCCAGCCAGCTCAGGGTGCCCACGTTCGTGCCTTGCTCGCTCTCAGCGACGCCGCCCGAACCAGCTCCAAAATTGCAAACGTCCAGCGACTGCTCCCACACGAAAGGTGCCAGGACTGCCAGGTGTTGCTGGCCCTCGCCTTTCCTTGGCAGCCCTTCCACAGCCCCCCACACCTGGGGCTCCGGCCTTGCCAGCCAGCTCAGGGTGCCGATGTTCGTGCCTTGCTCGCTTTCACTTGCGCCGCCCGAACCAGCTCCAAAATTGCAAACGTCCAGCGACTGCTCCCACACGAAAGGTGCCAGGACTGCCAGGTGTTGCTGGCCCTCGCCTTCCCTTGGCAGCCCTTCCACAGCCCCACACACACTGGGGCTCCGGCCTTGCCAGCCAGCTCAGGGTGCCCACGTTCGTGCCTTGCTCGCTCTCAGCGACGCCGCCCGAACCAGCTCCAAAATTGCAAACGTCCAGCGACTGCTCCCACACGAAAGGTGCCAGGCCTGCCAGGTGTTGCTGGCCCTCGCCTTCCCTTGGCAGCCCTTCCACAGCCCCACACACACTGGGGCTCCGGCCTTGCCAGCCAGCTCAGGGTGCCCACGTTCGTGCCTTGCTCGCTCTCAGCGCCGCCGCCCGAACCAGCTCCAAAATTGCAAACGTCCAGCGACTGCTCCCACACGAAAGGTGCCAGGCCTGCCAGGTGTTGCTGGCCCTCGCCTTCCCTTGGCAGCCCTTCCACCGCCCCACACACACTGGGGCTCCGGCCTTGCCAGCCAGCTCAGGGTGCCCACGTTCGTGCCTTGCTCGCTCTCAGCGACGCCGCCCGAACCAGCTCCAAAATTGCAAACGTCCAGCGACTGCTCCCACACGAAAGGTGCCAGGCCTGCCAGGTGTTGCTGGCCCTCGCCTTCCCTTGGCAGCCCTTCCACAGCCCCACACACACTGGGGCTCCGGCCTTGCCAGCCAGCTCAGGGTGCCCACGTTCGTGCCTTGCTCGCTCTCAGCGACGCCGCCCGAACCAGCTCCAAAATTGCAAACGTCCAGCGACTGCTCCCACACCAAAGGTGCCAGGCCTGCCAGGTGTTGCTGGCCCTCGCCTTCCCTTGGCAGCCCTTCCACAGCCCCACACACACTGGGGCTCCGGCCTTGCCAGTCAGCTCAGGGTGCCCACGTTCGTGCCTTGCTCGCTCTCAGCGACGCCGCCCGAACCAGCTCCAAAATTGCAAACGTCCAGCGACTGCTCCCACACGAAAGGTGCCAGGACTGCCAGGTGTTGCTGGCCCTCGCCTTCCCTTGGCAGCCCTTCCACAGCCCCCCACACACTGGGGCTCCGGCCTTGCCAGCCAGCTCAGGGTGCCCACGTTCGTGCCTTGCTCGCTTTCACCGGCGCCGCACGAACCAGCTCCAAAATTGCAAACGTCCAGCCACTGCTCCCACACGAAAGGTGCCAGGCCTGCCAGGTGTTGCTGGCCCTCGCCTTCCCTTGGCAGCCCTTCCACAGCCCCACACACACTGGGGCTCCGGCCTTGCCAGCCAGCTCAGGGTGCCCACGTTCGTGCCTTGCTCGCTCTCAGCGACGCCGCCCGAACCAGCTCCAAAATTGCAAACGTCCAGCGACTGCTCCCACACGAAAGGTGCCAGGCCTGCCAGGTGTTGCTGGCCCTCGCCTTCCCTTGGCAGCCCTTCCACAGCCCCACACACACTGGGGCTCCGGCCTTGCCAGCCAGCTCAGGGTGCCCACGTTCGTGCCTTGCTCGCTCTCAGCGCCGCCGCCCGAACCAGCTCCAAAATTGCAAACGTCCAGCGTCTGCTCCCACACGAAAGGTGCCAGGCCTGCCAGGTGTTGCTGGCCCTCGCCTTCCCTTGGCAGCCCTTCCACAGCCCCACACACACTGGGGCTCCGGCCTTGCCAGCCAGCTCAGGGTGCCCACGTTCGTGCCTTGCTCGCTCTCAGCGACGCCGCCCGAACCAGCTGCAAAATTCCACACGTCCAGCGACTGCTCCCACACGAAAGGTGCCAGGACTGCCAGGTGTTGCTGGCCCTCGCCTTCCCTTGGCAGCCCTTCCACAGCCCCACACACACTGGGGCTCCGGCCTTGCCAGCCAGCTCAGGGTGCCCACGTTCGTGTCTTGTTCGCTCTCAGCGACGCCGCCCGAACCAGCTCCAAAATTGCAAACGTCCAGCGACTGCTCCCACACGAAAGGTGCCAGGACTGCCAGGTGTTGCTGGCCCTCGCCTTCCCTTCGCAGCCCTTCCACAGCCCCACACACACTGGGGCTCCGGCCTTGCCAGCCAGCTCAGGGTGCCGACGTTCGTGCCTTGCTCGCTTTCACCAGCGACGCCGCCCGAACCAGCTGCAAAATTCCACACGTCCAGCGACTGCTCCCACACGAAAGGTGCCAGGACTGCCAGGTGTTGCTGGCCCTCGCCTTCCCTTGGCAGCCCTTCCGCAGCCCCACACACACTGGGGCTCCGGCCTTGCCAGCCAGCTCAGGGTGCCCACGTTCGTGCCTTGTTCGCTTTCACCGACGCCGCCCGAACCAGCTCCAAAATTGCAAACGTCCAGCGACTGCTCCCACACGAAAGGTGCCAGGCCTGCCAGGTGTTGCTGGCCCTCGCCTTCCCTTGGCAGCCCTTCCACAGCCCCACACACACTGGGGCTCCGGCCTTGCCAGCCAGCTCAGGGTGCCCACGTTCGTGCCTTGCTCGCTCTCAGCGACGCCGCCCGAACCAGCTCCAAAATTGCAAACGTCCAGCGACTGCTCCCACACGAAAGGTGCCAGGACTGCCAGGTGCTGCTGGCCCTCGCCTTCCCTTGGCAGGCCTTCCACAGCCCCACACACACTGGGGCTCCGGCCTTGCCAGCCAGCTCAGGGTGCCCACGTTCGTGTCTTGCTCGCTCTCAGCGACGCCGCCCGAACCAGCTCCAAAATTCCACACGTCCAGCGACTGCTCCCACACAAAAGGTGCCAGGACTGCCAGGTGTTGCTGGCCCTCGCCTTCCCTTGGCAGCCCTTCCACCGCCCCACACACACACTGGGGCTCCGGCCTTGCCAGCCAGCTCAGGGTGCCCACGTTCATGCCTTGCTCGCTCTCAGCGACGCCGCCCGAACCAGCTCCAAAATTGCAAACGTCCAGCGACTGCTCCCACACGAAAGGTGCCAGGCCTGCCAGGTGTTGCTGGCCCTCGCCTTCCCTTGGCAGCCCTTCCACAGCCCCACACACACTGGGGCTCCGGCCTTGCCAGCCAGCTCAGGGTGCCCACGTTCGTGCCTTGCTCGCTCTCAGCGACGCCGCCCGAACCAGCTCCAAAATTGCAAACGTCCAGCGACTGCTCCCACACGAAAGGTGCCAGGCCTGCCAGGTGTTGCTGGCCCTCGCCTTCCCTTGGCAGCCCTTCCACAGCCCCACACACACTGGGGCTCCGGCCTTGCCAGCCAGCTCAGGGTGCCCACGTTCGTGCCTTGCTCGCTTTCACCGGCGCCGCACGAACCAGCTCCAAAATTGCAAACGTCCAGCCACTGCTCCCACACGAAAGGTGCCAGGCCTGCCAGGTGTTGCTGGCCCTCGCCTTCCCTTGGCAGCCCTTCCACAGCCCCACACACACTGGGGCTCCGGCCTTGCCAGCCAGCTCAGGGTGCCCACGTTCGTGCCTTGCTCGCTCTCAGCGACGCCGCCCGAACCAGCTGCAAAATTCCACACGTCCAGCGACTGCTCCCACACGAAAGGTGCCAGGCCTGCCAGGTGTTGCTGGCCCTCGCCTTCCCTTGGCAGCCCTTCCACAGCCCCACACACACTGGGGCTCCGGCCTTGCCAGCCAGCTCAGGGTGCCCACGTTCGTGCCTTGCTCGCTCTCAGCGACGCCGCCCGAACGAGCTGCGAAATTGCAAACGTCCAGCGACTGCTCCCACACGAAAGGTGCCAGGCCTGCCAGGTGTTGCTGGCCCTCGCCTTCCCTTCGCAGCCCTTCCACAGCCCCACACACACTGGGGCTCCGGCCTTGCCAGCCAGCTCAGGGTGCCCACGTTCGTGCCTTGCTCGCTTTCTCCGCCGCCGCCCGAACCAGGTCCAAAATTGCAAACGTCCAGCGACTGCTCCCACACCAAAGGTGCCAGGACTGCCAGGTGTTGCTGGCCCTCGCCTTCCCTTGGCAGCCCTTCCACAGCCCCACACACACTGGGGCTCCGGCCTTGCCAGTCAGCTCAGGGTGCCCACGTTCGTGCCTTGCTCGCTCTCAGCGACGCCGCCCGAACCAGCTCCAAAATTGCAAACGTCCAGCGACTGCTCCCACACGAAAGGTGCCAGGCCTGCCAGGTGTTGCTGGCCCTCGCCTTCCCTTGGCAGCCCTTCCACAGCCCCCCACACACTGGGGCTCCGGCCTTGCCAGCCAGCTCAGGGTGCCGATGTTCGTGCCTTGCTCGCTTTCACCGGCGCCGCCCGAACCAGCTCCAAAATTGCAAACGTCCAGCGACTGCTCCCACACCAAAGGTGCCAGGCCTGCCAGGTGTTGCTGGCCCTCGCCTTCCCTTGGCAGCCCTTCCACAGCCCCACACACACTGGGGCTCCGGCCTTGCCAGCCAGCTCAGGGTGCCCACGTTCGTGCCTTGCTCGCTCTCAGCGACGCCGCCCGAACCAGCTCCAAAATTGCAAACGTCCAGCGACTGCTCCCACACGAAAGGTGCCAGGCCTGCCAGGTGTTGCTGGCCCTCGCCTTCCCTTGGCAGCCCTTCCACAGCCCCACACACACTGGGGCTCCGGCCTTGCCAGCCAGCTCAGGGTGCCCACGTTCGTGTCTTGCTCGCTCTCAGCGACGCCGCCCGAACCAGCTCCAAAATTCCACACGTCCAGCGACTGCTCCCACACAAAAGGTGCCAGGACTGCCAGGTGTTGCTGGCCCTCGCCTTCCCTTGGCAGCCCTTCCACCGCCCCACACACACACTGGGGCTCCGGCCTTGCCAGCCAGCTCAGGGTGCCCACGTTCATGCCTTGCTCGCTCTCAGCGACGCCGCCCGAACCAGCTCCAAAATTGCAAACGTCCAGCGACTGCTCCCACACGAAAGGTGCCAGGCCTGCCAGGTGTTGCTGGCCCTCGCCTTCCCTTGGCAGCCCTTCCACAGCCCCACACACACTGGGGCTCCGGCCTTGCCAGCCAGCTCAGGGTGCCCACGTTCGTGCCTTGCTCGCTTTCACCGGCGCCGCACGAACCAGCTCCAAAATTGCAAACGTCCAGCCACTGCTCCCACACGAAAGGTGCCAGGCCTGCCAGGTGTTGCTGGCCCTCGCCTTCCCTTGGCAGCCCTTCCACAGCCCCACACACACTGGGGCTCCGGCCTTGCCAGCCAGCTCAGGGTGCCCACGTTCGTGCCTTGCTCGCTCTCAGCGACGCCGCCCGAACCAGCTGCAAAATTCCACACGTCCAGCGACTGCTCCCACACGAAAGGTGCCAGGACTGCCAGGTGTTGCTGGCCCTCGCCTTCCCTTGGCAGCCCTTCCACAGCCCCACACACACTGGGGCTCCGGCCTTGCCAGCCAGCTCAGGGTGCCCACGTTCGTGCCTTGCTCGCTCTCAGCGACGCCGCCCGAACGAGCTGCGAAATTGCAAACGTCCAGCGACTGCTCCCACACAAAAGGTGCCAGGCCTGCCAGGTGTTGCTGGCCCTCGCCTTCCCTTGGCAGCCCTTCCACAGCCCCACACACACTGGGGCTCCGGCCTTGCCAGCCAGCTCAGGGTGCCCACGTTCGTGCCTTGCTCGCTTTCTCCGCCGCCGCCCGAACCAGGTCCAAAATTGCAAACGTCCAGCGACTGCTCCCACACCAAAGGTGCCAGGACTGCCAGGTGTTGCTGGCCCTCGCCTTCCCTTGGCAGCCCTTGCACAGCCCCACACACACTGGGGCTCCGGCCTTGCCAGTCAGCTCAGGGTGCCCACGTTCGTGCCTTGCTTGCTCTCAGCGCCGCCGCCCGAACCAGCTCCAAAATTGCAAACGTCCAGCGACTGCTCCCACACGAAAGGTGCCAGGCCTGCCAGGTGTTGCTGGCCCTCGCCTTCCCTTGCCAGCCCTTCCACAGCCCCCCACACACTGGGGCTCCGGCCTTGCCAGCCAGCTCAGGGTGCCGATGTTCGTGCCTTGCTCGCTTTCACCGGCGCCGCCCGAACCAGCTCCAAAATTGCAAACGTCCAGCGACTGCTCCCACACGAAAGGTGCCAGGACTGCCAGGTGTTGCTGGCCCTCGCCTTCCCTTGGCAGCCCTTCCACAGCCCCACACACACTGGGGCTCCGGCCTTGCCAGCCAGCTCAGGGTGCCCACGTTCGTGCCTTGCTCGCTCTCAGCGACGCCGCCCGAACCAGCTCCAAAATTGCAAACGTCCAGCGACTGCTCCCACACGAAAGGTGCCAGGCCTGCCACGTGTTGCTGGCCCTCGCCTTCCCTTGGCAGCCCTTCCACAGCCCCACACACACTGGGGCTCCGGCCTTGCCAGCCAGCTCAGGGTGCCCACGTTCGTGCCTTGCTCGCTCTCAGCGACGCCGCCCGAACCAGCTCCAAAATTGCAAACGTCCAGCGACTGCTCCCACACGAAAGGTGCCAGGACTGCCAGGTGTTGCTGGCCCTCGCCTTCCCTTGGCAGCCCTTCCACAGCCCCACACACACTGGGGCTCCGGCCTTGCCAGCCAGCTCAGGGTGCCCACGTTCGTGCCTTGCTCGCTCTCAGCGCCGCTGCCCGAACCAGCTCCAAAATTCCACACGTCCAGCGACTGCTCCCACACGAAAGGTGCCAGGACTGCCAGGTGTTGCTGGCCCTCGCCTTCCCTTGGCAGCCCTTCCACAGCCCCACACACACTGGGGCTCCGGCCTTGCCAGCCAGCTCAGGGTGCCCACGTTCGTGCCTTGCTCGCTTTCTCCGCCGCCGCCCGAACCAGGTCCAAAATTGCAAACGTCCAGCGACTGCTCCCACACCAAAGGTGCCAGGACTGCCAGGTGTTGCTGGCCCTCGCCTTCCCTTGGCAGCCCTTCCACAGCCCCACACACACTGGGGCTCCGGCCTTGCCAGTCAGCTCAGGGTGCCCACGTTCGTGCCTTGCTCTCTCTCAGCGCCGCCGCCCGAACCAGCTCCAAAATTGCAAACGTCCAGCGACTGCTCCCACACGAAAGGTGCCAGGCCTGCCAGGTGTTGCTGGCCCTCGCCTTCCCTTGGCAGCCCTTCCACAGCCCCACACACACTGGGGCTCCGGCCTTGCCAGCCAGCTCAGGGTGCCCACGTTCGTGCCTTGCTCGCTCTCAGCGACGCCGCCCGAACCAGCTCCAAAATTGCAAACGTCCAGCGACTGCTCCCACACGAAAGGTGCCAGGCCTGCCAGGTGTTGCTGGCCCTCGCCTTCCCTTGGCAGCCCTTCCACAGCCCCACACACACTGGGGCTCCGGCCTTGCCAGCCAGCTCAGGGTGCCCACATTCGTGCCTTGCTCGCTCTCAGCGACGCCGCCCGAACCAGCTCCAGAATTGCAAACGTCCAGCGACTGCTCCCACACGAAAGGTGCCAGGACTGCCAGGTGTTGCTGGCCCTCGCCTTCCCTTGGCAGCCCTTCCACAGCCCCACACACACTGGGGCTCCGGCCTTGCCAGCCAGCTCAGGGTGCCCACGTTCGTGCCTTGCTCGCTCTGAGCGACGCCGCCCGAACCAGCTCCAAAATTGCAAACGTCCAGCGACTGCTCCCACACGAAAGGTGCCAGGCCTGCCAGGTGTTGCTGGCCCTCGCCTTCCCTTGGCAGCCCTTCCACAGCCCCACACACACTGGGGCTCCGGCCTTGCCAGCCAGCTCAGGGTGCCCACGTTCGTGCCTTGCTCGCTCTCAGCGACGCCGCCCGAACCAGCTCCAAAATTGCAAACGTCCAGCGACTGCTCCCACACGAAAGGTGCCAGGCCTGCCAGGTGTTGCTGGCCCTCGCCTTCCCTTGGCAGCCCTTCCACAGCCCCACACACACTGGGGCTCCGGCCTTGCCAGTCAGCTCAGGGTGCCCACGTTCGTGCCTTGCTCGCTCTCAGCACCGCCGCCCGAACCAGCTCCAAAATTGCAAACGTCCAGCGACTGCTCCCACACGAAAGGTGCCAGGACTGCCAGGTGTTGCTGGCCCTCGCCTTCCCTTGGCAGCCCTTCCACAGCCCCACACACACTGGGGCTCCGGCCTTGCCAGCCAGCTCAGGGTGCCCACGTTCGTGCCTTGCTCGCTCTCAGCGATGCCGCCCGAACCAGCTCCAAAATTCCACACGTCCAGCGACTGCTCCCACA
>JAPZLJ010000082.1:0-28953 GCA_027474245.1 Spheniscus humboldti
AACCCTCCCCCCCCCCCCGGGGACCCTTCTGCCCCCCCCCAGGGGACCACTCAGCACCCTCAGGGAACCCCTGACACCGCACCCCCCCCAGACCCCAACAGCCCCATCACAGACCCCTGACGCCCCCCCCCAGGGACCCCCCTGACACCCCCCCACCCCTCCCCCCAGGGACCACAGCACCCCCAGGGACCACAGACAACCCCCCCCCCAGGACCCCTGGACCCCCCCGATACCCCCCCCCAACCCCCCCCCAGCATCCCAACACCACCCTGTGACTGTGACCACCCCCACAGCCCCCTGAGCCCCCCCCCGCTAAGGCCCCCCCGGGGACACCCCCCCCCCTCCCCGGCCCTGGGGGACCCACAGCCCACACCCCACCCCCCCCCTCAGGGACCCACCCCCCCCCCCGCCCCCCCCCCCCGCCCCCCCCCCCCGCCCCCCCCCCCCCCCCCCCCCCCCCCCCCCCCCCCCCTCCCCCCCCCCCCCCCCCCCCCCCCCCCCCCCCCCGACCCCCCCCCCCCGCCCCCCCCCCCCCCCCCCCCCCCCCCCCCCCCCCCCCCCCCCCCCCCCCCCCCACCCCCCCCCCCCGACCCCCCCCCCCCCCCCCCCCCCCCCCCCCCCCCGCCCCCCCCCCCCCCCCCCGACCCCCCCCCCCCCCCCCCCCCCCCGCCCCCCCCCCCCCCCCCCCCCCCCGGGACCCCTCTGCCCCCCCCCAGGGACCGCAGCATCACCCCCAGGGAACCCCCAGACACCCCCCCCCCCCCAGACCCCAACAGCCCCATCACAGACCCCTGACGCCCCCCCCCAGGGACCCCCCTGACACCCCCCCACCCCTCCCCCAGGGACCACAACACCCCCAGGGACCACCCTGATCCCCCCCCTGGGGACCACAGACCCCCCCCCCAGGACCCCTGACCCCCCCCGATACCCCCCCCCAACCTCCCCCCCCCCCCCCCCCAGCATCCCAACACCACCCTGTGACCGTGACCACCCCCCACAGCCCCCTGAGCCCCCCCCGCTAAGGCCACCACAGGGACACCCCCCCCCTCCCCGGCCCTGGGGGACCCGCAGCCCACCCCCCCCCCCCCCCCTCCCTCAGGGACCCACCAGCCCTCCCCCCCCACCCCGGGACCCTTCTGGCCCCCCCCAGGGACCACAGCACCCTCAGGGAACCCCTGACACCCCCCCCCCCAGGACCCCCTGACCCCCCCAATACCCCCCCCCAGCATTCCCCAAAACCTCCCTGTGACCGTGACCACCCCCACAGCCCCCTGAGCCCCCCCGCTAAGGCCCCCCCGGGGACACCCCCCCCCTCCCCGGCCCCTGGGGGACCCACAGCCCACCCCCACCCCCCTCAGGGACCCACCAGCCCTCCCCCCCCCCCCCCGGGACCCCTCTGCCCCCCCCCCAGGGACCGCAGCACACCCCCAGGGAACCCCTGACACCTCCCTCCCCCAGACCCCAACAGCCCCATCACAGACCCCTGACGCCCCCCCCAGGGACCCCCCTGACACCCCCCACCCCTCCCCCAGGGACCCAACAACACCCCCAGGGACCACCCTGATCCCCCCCCTGGGGACCACAGACCCCCCCCCCAGGACCCCTGACCCCCCCGATACCCCCCCCCAACCTCCCCCCCCCCCCCCCCAGCATCCCAACACCACCCTGTGACCGTGACCACCCCCACAGCCCCCTGAGCCCCCCCCGCTAAGGCCACCACAGGGACACCCCCCCCTTTTCCCCGGCCCTGGGGGACCCCCCTCCCCGGGTCTCTGTCCGTCTGTCCGTCCGTCTGTCCGTCCCCGTCCTGGGGGACCCCCCTCCCCGGGTCTCTGTCCGTCTGTCCGTCCGTCTGTCCGTCCCGTCCCCCCCCCCCCCCCCAGGGAAGACGACCTGCTGGACCAGGCCCCGCTGCTGCAGGAGAACTCCCGCCTGGGCTGCCAGATCCTGCTGACGCCGGAGCTGGAGGGGGCCCACTTCGTCCTCCCCAAGGTCACCCGCAACTTCTACGTGGACGGCCACGTCCCCAAACCCCACTGACGGCGGGAGGGGGACGCCCCCCACCCCCCCCCCCCAGGACCACCACCACCACCACCCCCCCCCCCCCCGGCGGGGTACACCCCCCCACCCCAAGCAGGACGCAGCCCCTCGGGGCGGCGGGGGACCCCCCCCCTGCCCCGAGCAGGAGACGCTGCGGGACGGTGACAGTGACAGTGACAGTGATGGCAGAGCCGGGGGGTGTGTGTGTGACACTGGGCTCTGCCCCCCCCCCCCCGGGGGGGGCTCTGGATTTGGGATAACGAGCGTTGCGGTTCGTTAATAATAAATCCCGTCTGAGCGCTGCTGGGGGTCCCTCGATGGGGGGGTTCAGGCCCCCCCCGCCCCGAGTGGGGAGGGGTCGAGCTGTGGGGTTTGGGGGGGGGGGGGGGCAGGATTTGGGGGGACCCTTTGGGATCAGCCCCTCAGCCGGGTCCTGGGGGGGGGGGGCTCGGATCGGAAAGTGGGTGGGGCACGACCCCTGGTGCTGCCCCATCCTGGGGGGGGGGGGTCTGTTACTCCCTAAGGGAGTCCTGCCCCACCCTGGGGGGGTCCCTTGCCCCACTTTGGGGGTCCCCTGCCCTATATGGGGTCCCTTGCCCCACCTTGGGGGTCCCCTGCCCTATATGGGGTCCTGTCGCACCATTTGGGGGGATCCTGCCCCCATATAGGGTCCTGCTCCGTTCCGGGGGGGGGGCGGGTTCCTGCCCTGTCCCGGGGGGGGGGGGGGGGGGGGATCGTGCCCCACCCTGGGGAGGTCCCTGCCTTGTCCGGGGGGGTCCTGCCCCCCTCGGGGGTCCCTGCCCCACCGTGGGGGCGGGGGTTGGTGCTGCCGCACCCTGGGGTGTCCGTGCCCCAGCTGGGGTCCCTGCCCCGTCCCGGGGGGTCCCGCCCACGGGGTCCCTTTCCGCTGCCCCCGCCCCCGCGCAGCTGGAGCCGGTTTAGGGCCGGGGGCCGGGGCCGGGGCCGGTGCCGGTGCCGGTGCCGGTGCCGGTGATGGCGGAGCAGCTCTTCCTGGAGGGGCAGCTCCCGGATTTCTCGCTGCTCCAGCGGTTGCTCTGCCTCGAGCCCGAGCCCTGCCGCCCCCTCCTGCCGCCCCCCAGCCCCGGGGGGGGCGCGACCGGCGGCCCCCGCACCCGCAGGTGGGAACCGGGGGTACCGGGGACCCCGCTCCTGCCCGGGGGAACCGCGGGGGTGGTCCCACCGGGGGGGGGGGGGGTGCACCGGGACCGGGGATGGTCCCGTCGCGGGGGGAACCGGGGACACCGGGGATGGTCCGGCCGGGGGGGAACCGGGGCCGCCGGGGATGGTCCGGCCGGGGGGGAACCGGGGACGCCGGGGATGGTCCGGCTGGGAGGGAACCCGGGGCACCGGGACCGGGGATGGTCCCGTCGGGGAGGAACCGGGGGCACCGCGACCGGGGATGGCACAGCCTGGGGGGAGCAGGGTGGCCCCGTGCAGCCCCCTGGGGAGGAGCGAGGGGGGTCCCCATCCCACCCCCTGCGCCCTAACGGTGGCCCCTGGGCAGGAGCGGGGTCCCGGAGCTCCCCCCGGGGCCCCGGAGCCCCCCGGCCCCCCCCGGGGACGGTCTCACCTTCCTGCAGGAGACTGCACGGCTGCTGGCCACCCCCGAACCCCCCCCGGCGCCCCTCGCCGCCCCCCCGGACCACCCCGGGCTCCCCCCGGCCCCCGCCGGCGGGCCCCGATGCTCTCAGCCTCATCAGCCTCCAGTGCCGGCACCTGGCCGGCGGCCCCGGTACCGGCGGCGGTAATGGCACCGGTACCGGCACTGGCAGCAGGCGGCGGCGCAAGCAGGCAGCCCCCCAGCGCGGCGCCGAGCCCCGGGACCCCTCTTTCCGTGGGGTGACCCTCCGTATGCGCCTGGGCCTCCCCACCGGCAGCGCCGAGGGCTGCCGCCTCCTCATCACCGCCCACGGCGGCAGGTACCGGGCCCCAGCCCTGCTGTCCGTCTGTCCGACTGCACCTCTGGGCACCTCAGGCTGCTCCATCTGTCTGTCCAGATGCACCTTTGGGCACCCCCAGAGTTTTGGCTGCACCGTCCGTCTGTCCGGATGCTCTTCTGGGCACCCCTGGGCCTTGGCCTGCACCGTCCGTCTGTCCGGATGCATCCCTGGGCTGCTCTGTCTGTCCGTCCGGATGCACCTCCGGGCACTCCTGGAACTTGGGCTGTACTGTCCGTCTGACCGGCTGCACCTCTGGCTATCCCTGGGCTGCCCCGTCCGTCTGTCCGCCCGCACCTTCCCTCCCCACATCCCCTTCCCCACCAGACCAGACCCCCCCTCCCTGGCGATGGCCCCTGGGGACCCGGCAGCCCCCGAGGGGGGGGGGGTCCCCATTCCAGGGGGGTCCCCGCGCTCCCCCTGACCCCCCTTTCCCGCAGGGACCCCAGCCGGAGCCGGGGGAGCAGCCCCCCGGCCGGGCCCCCCAGGGTGGGCAGCAGCTCGGAGGACGACGCTCCCCTCGCCCAGGGTAAGACCGGGGGGGATCTGGGGGTGTCTGTGTCGTGTGTCCCCGCCCCCCCCCCCCCCCAACACCACTGGGGGTTTGGGGGTGCAGCTGCGTGTCCCCCACAGGGAGCAAGCGCTGCGCCTCCTGCAAGACGCGCCGGACCCCGCTCTGGCGGGCGGCCGAGAACGGGACCCCCCTCTGCAACGCCTGCGGCATCAGGTAGGGGACAGACACCCCTGCCGGGGACACCGCCCCCCCCCGGTGACACCACCCCACCCCCCCGGGGACACCCCTGACACCAGCTTCAGCCCGGGGATTTCTCCCAGGTACAAGAAGTACCGGGTGCGCTGCCGGCGGTGCTGGAACATCCCCGGGAAGAGTGGGACCCCCCGTCCCCGATGTCCCCACTGCGGGGAGTGGTGTCACCTGGCCGGCGGTGGGAGGAGGTGACGGCGAGGACCCCGGCAGCAGCGAGGGGATGTTGGTGGCAGCGGTGACGACGGCGGAGAGCCGGGGGGGGGGGGGGGGGGGAGTGTCGGGGTCCTGGCTTGGTCCCTTGGGAACAATTAAATGTCCTGGTGCTGATGGCAGCTTGCCGTGTCCTGGTGTCACCTGCTTCGGGGGGGGGGCACGGGGTGACGGTTGTGGCATTGGGGGGGACTTTGGGGGAGCCGGTGCTTGGCTGGGTCTTGATGCCATCACCAGTGGCTCGGTGGCCCTGGCAGGGAGCTGCGGGGGATGAGGATGGGGGTCCTGGCTGTGGGTTGGGGATGTGGGAAGGGGTTTGGGGACAACGAGGTGGTGGCCGGGCTGGGGGTCCCCATCCCTGGCTGCGGGTTGGAGACGTGGGAAGGGGCTTGGGGACAATGAGGTGGTGGATGGGATGGGGCGTCCTTGTCCCTGGCTGCAGGCTGGGGACGGCGAGGTGGCGGCCAGGCTGGGGGTCCCCATCTCCAGCTGTGGGCGGGGGGGACATGGGATGGGACTTGGGGACAATGAGGTGATGGCCAGGCTGGGGAGATGGGACGGGGCTTGGGGGGGGACAGCGAGGTGGCAGATGGGCTGGGGGTCCCTGGCTACGGGTGGGGTTTGGGGACGGTGAGGTGGTAGCCAGGCTGGGGGTTCCCCCCGTACCCAGCTGTGGGCTGGGGACATGGGACGGGGCTTGGGGACAGCAGGCACGAGCTGTCACCAGCGCGGGCAGGGAGGGCAGCCATGCAGGCAGGAAAGCGAGGGCTTTCCAGGGCAGCCCCAGCAGCCGCGTGGGGGATTTTCCAGTGGGATCCAGAGCTGAGGCCGGGCTGAGCCCCGGCACCCGCCGGGCCCCCCCACGGGTGGCAGGGGGACAGGCTCGGGGCCACCCCCGCTACCAGGACCCGCAGGGCTCCTGCCCGCCCTGAGCCTGGCCCTCGGGGGTGGGGTGGGGGGCTCTGGGAAGGCCTGGGTGCCTGGGTCCCCTCCCCGGAGGCAGCAGCGGTGGGCTCGGAGCAGGGCTCACCCCGGGGTCCGTCTGTCTGTCCGTCCGTCCCCCCCTGGCCACCGGAGTCACCGTCTTCCTCCCTCCCATTAAAATGGAATTATTTATTGGGTGTTGCTTTATCCCCCGGGAAGAGCCGAGCCGGTGGCCACGGCCCCCCCCGAGCATCTCCCCCCTGAGTTACGGCCGTGCTACCCTCGGCGCAGCGCTGAAATGGTTAAAAAACACCAACCCCCCCCCACCGCCACCACCAAATTCCCCCCAAAACCCCGCTGCAGCCGGGCGGGGGGTACACGGGGATCCCCAAACCTCCGTCCCACCCAGACGGGGATGTTCCCAGTTACGGTTGGGTGAGCTGGATGCCGTAAACCTCCCCGCGGTCGTGCCGTTGCCGGTGCAGGCAGGCGGCTTCGGAGGAGCCCTCGGCATCCCGCACGTTGTATTCCCCCTTCTTACACGCCGTCGACTTCAGGTAATAACCGCCGGCGGCCGCCAAACCCACCGCGGTGACGGCACCCAGGGAGCCCAGCGAGGCCAGCAGCACCAGCCAGCTCTCTGCGGGGCGGGAAGGTGCCGGTGATGCCGTGGTGGTGATGGAGACACCCCCCCCACCACCCCTTTACCAATGCACCCCATCTCACCGTCCACCCGGACCATCACGCTGCCGGCTCGCCGGCCGTGCCTGTTGGTTGCGGTGCAGGTATAAAGCCCCCGGTTGGCGGCGGCGGCACTGGCTACGGCTACCGAGCGGTTATCGGCAGCAAAGCGGAGGTTGGGGGCGGGCGGCAGCGCCCAGCCATAGGTGGGGGTAGGCAGCCCCTCGGCACGGCACTCCACGCTGAAGCTGGCGCCTCGCGAGACGTTGGCGGAGGGCAGCACGCGCAGGCTCACCGCGGCGGGGCTGTCTGCACCGGGGCGGCACCGTCCATCAGTCAAAAACACCGCCCAGCGTTTAAAAATCACCAAAACCCCTTTTTCCGCCCCAAAAAGCCACTTCTCACACTCACACTCGACGGCGACGGTGACGTTGCGGAGAGCAGAGCCGTGGGTGTTGGTGGCCCGGCACTGGTAGGTGCCGGCGTGGGCACGGGTGACGTTGGGGCTTGCCGGGGGTGGGTCCTGGCCGTCCCCCAGCTTGGCGCAGGCGACATGGGGCGGGGGGTTCCCACTGGCAGCACAGGCCAGCTCTGCCGGCGTCCCCTCCACCCAGAGCCGCTGCGCCGGGCAGCCCGTCTCGCCGATGCTCGGCTCGTCTGCAAGCCGGGAGGGACACGGCGGGGGGGGCTGGGTGCCGGCTGTCATCCCGCCCCCCCAGTTAGGGTGCGGGGGCCAACTGCCCACCCCGTGCTCCCCACCCTGTGCCGATGGGACCGGCCCAAAGGTGGCCAGGCTCCCTGCCGGGCTGGCACGGACGCGGCATCCCTGGCATGGACACGGTATCCCAGCCATGGCATCCCCAGCAAAACCACAGCATCCCCGGCGCAGCCAGATCCCCAGCCCAGCTGCAGTATCCTCAGCCTGTCCTCGGCATTCCTGGCACCACCAGATCCCCGTCCCGTCCCCAGCATCCCCGTCCCTGCCAGATCCCCATCCCGTCCCCGTCCCCGTCCCCCCTGGCACCACCAGATCCCTGGCACCCCCGGCACTCACACTCAACGGTGACGACGATGCTGCGGACAGCCGAGCCGTGCTTGTTGGTGGCCCGGCAGATGTAGCGGCCAGCGTCGGCCCGGCTGATGGCCCGGCTCCCCCGGGCGCGGGGGGCACCACCGTCGCGGGCGCAGCGGGTGCTGGGCGGGGGGTCCCCGTCGGCACGGCACGCGAGGTCCCGCCGCTCCCCTTCCACCCAGATGCGGTGCGCGGGGCAGCCCCTCTCTGTCAGGGTGGGCTTGTCTGAGGGGGGAAAGCGGGGTCCCAGTTAGCGCGGTTGCTGCCGGCACAGCCGCGGAAGGAGATGCCGGCGCCACTCACACTCCACACGGACGGTGACCAGCCGGCTCCGCATCCCCAGGCTGTTGGTGGCATTGCAGAGGTAGGTGCCGGCTCGGGATCGGGTGACCAACTCCGGCTGCCCGGTGCTGACGGCGATGCCGTTCCTGCTGCAGATGACGGTGGGCGCGGGGTTGCCGGCGGCATGGCAGGACAGCGCTTCCCACGTCCCCTGCAGCCACGTACGGTTGCTGGGGCAGTCGCTCGCCACGATTTCAGGCGTGTCTGGAAAAGACGGAGGGATGCACCGGGAACGCCGGGAGCAGCCCATGCCAGCTGCTGCGGGCACAACCAGGACCCTCTAGAGTGGCACTCACAGAGCACGATGAGCCGGGCGTCCGCATCCTTCGTCACTGTGCCGTCGCCGATGGCCAGGCTGGCCCGGCACCCAAATTGCCGCCCGTCATCCTCCCGCCGGGCCACCAACCGCAGCTCCAGCTGGGACTGCGGCCCCTCAGCCAGGACCCCTCCGTCGGCATCGCGGAGCTGCAGCCGGACGGCGGGGGGCTCGGCGACCCCGGCGTGGCACCCTACTATCACCTCGCTGCCCGCCAGTGCCGATGCCGGGCTCAGCTCCAGGACGGGCGCCGGGAAGCCTGCAGGAAGGTGCTGTGGGTCCAACGGGATTTTGGGATGGGCTCTGGCGACCGCCCCGCCGCGCCCGGCGCCTTACGGTAGACATGGAGCTGCGTCCGTGCTGTCCGTGCCGCCGTCGCCACCGCCGCGGTGCAGGTCAGCTCCTGCCGCCCTGGGGTGCTGGTTGAGAGTGTGGTGACGGCGGTAAGCACGTCCCCGGCCGCCGTCACGGTGAAGTTTAGGCTCTGCTCTGCCAGGGTGATGGCAAAGTGGACGTCCCCGGTGGGGAAGGCACCAGCGATCCGGCAACTGGCGTTGGCAGCGGTGTCGGCTTCGAGGCTGGTGGGAGCCTGGAGCTGGGGCGGCTCAGGGAGGGCTGCGGGGACACGGCGTCACTGGGGACATGCCTCATCCCCGGCTGCGCCTCAGTGCCAGGGAGAAGATCCTGGCGGCTGGACCCTCACCGGAGCCCGGTGAGGATGCAGAGCTGCTGGGAGGACGGCGGTGAAGTCCCCACGCCAGGGTGGGAGTGGGGATCCCGGCACGGCCCCGGCTGCCGGACAAGTGTAGGGAGGGATTCAGCACGGTGCGGCGGGCACCGTGAACGGGATTAGAGTCGCGGCACTCAGCTGGCCGGTCCCGGAGAGACTGGGATGGGATGGGATGGGGACAGGGACAGGGTGGTGCTCAGCTGCTCCCTGGCTCCTTCCCCCCGGACAGGAGCATCCGTGCCAGTGCCGGAACCCGGCTGCACGGCGAGGACTCACCGAAAACCGACAGCTTGACAGGGACGGCGGCGCGGGCGAAGAGGGGCCCGTGGGGCCGCAGGGACAGCTCGGCATGGCAGGTGACATCCTGCCCGTGGTCCCCGGGGCCGGCGGTCAGCAGGTGACTGACGGCCACGCTGGCGCTGCCCTCGGTGGCACCAAAAGTCTCCGTCCGCAGCGTTTCGGCACCTCGGCGCAATGTCACTGTCAGGTTCCCCACCGGAGCCACCTCCACCACTCGGCACGTCAAGTTACGGCTCTCGCCCACTGCCACGGCCGGCACCGGCTCCAGCACCACCCGCTCCGGCAACCCTGGGAGGTGGCAATCACCGAACCATCAACTGCGGACCCCCATGCCGCCCAGCCCCCCCTGACACCCGGCACTCACGGTAGACGAGGATGCCGGCGCTGGCGTTGACTTGGGCGTCACCGCAGCGCCCGTAGCACGTGGCGGTGCCGGGGCTCCACTGGGAGACGTTGAGGAGCCGGAAGCTTTGCCAGCGGCGCCCGCTGGCCCCCAAGCCCACGGCCAGGGGGGTCTCCAGCCCCAGTGTGGCGTTGCCCCCCGGGCAGGGGCTGCGGCTGCAGTTGATGGCCACCGAGCCCCCGAAGGGCACCACAGCCACCCGCGGCCAGGCCCCCACCGTGAAGGTGCCCCGGGCGGCCCCTGCGAGAGCCCCCACCGCGGGCAGCCCCCGCCGGCTCAGCCCTGGCACCCCCCCCGCTGGAGACCCCCGATCCCAGCTGCGGGGGGACCCCTGGGGCCCACCCCAGCCAGCCCTGTGCCGAGACCCACCCCCCCACTCCCGGGAGGGGACCCAGGCGTCCGGGATCCTGGGGGGTCCCCCTGTGTCGTGTCCCCTCCCCCCGGCACTAAGGGTCACCGGTGCCTCGAGTCCCTGGGGTCCTTGGGGTCCATCCCCCCCACCCCCCAGAAATAAGGGACTCCGGGGTCCTGGGTGTCCATCCCCCAGCCCCCCCAGCATTAAGGGTCCCTGGTGTTGGGGGTCCCTGGGGGTCACCCCCTTCCCTCTCCCCGTCACGATGGGCCCCAGGTGTCGGGGCTCTCGGGGGGTCCAACCCCCCCTCCCCATAATTAAGAGTCCCTGGGGTCTGGGTTCCCCAGGGTCCACCCACCCCCCACCCCCCCCCAATTAAGGGACCCAGGCGTCCGGGCTCCACCCCCCCCCCCTTCCCCATAATTACGGGTCCCTGGTGCCTGGGGGGTCCCCGGGGGTGCCCCTCCCTCACTCCCCATAATTAAGGGTCCCTGGTGTCTGGGGGGTCTCCAGACACACCCCCACCCCCCGCTTCCCAGCACGATGGGTCCCACGTCCCCGGCGGCCCCGGGGTCCACCCCCGCACCCCCCCCCCATCCCGGAGGAACCCAGGCGTCCGCCCACCCCCCCCCCCCCGAACCCCCCCGACACCCCCCACCCCCCCCCCCCCCACCTGCGAGCGCCAGGATGAGCGGGGGCAGCAGCCACGCGGCCGGGCAGGGGGGTCCCATCGGGTCCCGGCTCCGCTGGGGCGAGGGGGGGGGGGGGGGACGGACGGACGGACACGGGGAGGAACAAGAGGCTGGGGATGAAGAGGCTGGAAAGAGGAGGCTGGGGATGAAGAAGAGGCTGGGGATGAAGAGGAGGCTGGGGAGGAAGAGGAGGATGGGGAGGAAGAGGAGGCTGGGGATGAAGAAGAGGCTGGGGATGAAGAGGAGGCTGGGGAGGAAGAGGAGGATGGGGAGGAAGAGGAGGATGGGGAGGAAGAGGAGGATGGGGACGAAGGCAGCTTCTCCGCTGCCGCGCACGGAGGCGAGGACGGCGCCGGTACCGCGGGGCTGCTCCTCCCCCCGCCCCCGGCTGAGCCCTCCCGAGGCTTCGTCGTCCTCCCCCGCCCGGTGCTCGGCGCTGCACAAGACCCTCCCCTCCCCTCCCCGCCCCCCCCCCCCCACCGCCCCGTGCCCGGATCGGGCCGCCCCCCCCCCCCCCCGTGCTCCGTCCTGCACAGGACCGCCCTCCCTCCCCCCCCCCCGTGCCCGGATCCGGCCCCGGTGCTCGGCGCTGCACAGGATCTCGCCCCCCCCCCCCCCTCCCCCGCCCCCCGTCCTCGGTGCTGCACCCCCCCCCCCCCCAGCCCCCCCCCTTGCAGCCCGGAGCCAGCAGCAGCTGTGCCGCGGGGGAGGCACCGATCCTGCGTGGGTGCAGCGACAGACCGGGACCAGCTGGTGTCCCGTCCGTGTCCCCCCCCCCCCCCCCCCCCCACCCGCGGGGTGTTGCCCACGCACCCACCGGGGGACAGGGCAGGGGACACCACCAGCCCGGCTGCAGCGGGGCTGAGGGGGGGGGGGGGGGGAGCAGATTTGGGGCAACCTGTAGCCACGCGTGGGGTGCAAGGCGCGTGCACGGGACGCGCGTGCTGGCGCGTGCTGCGCGTGCACGAAGGCGCGTACAAGCACGCATTGCGGGCGCACGCAGGCGTGTGTATCACGTGCACGCAGGTGTGCGTCGCATGTGCGCGCAGACGTGCATCACGTGCACGCAGGTGTGCGTCGCGTGGGCGGGCAGGCGTGTGCATCGCGGGCGGGCAGGCCTGCATTGCGTGTGCGTGGTAGCGTGTGTATCGTGCACGCGGGCATGCATTGCGTGGGCATGCAGGCGTGTGTATTACGGGCATGCAGGCATGCACTGCATGTGTATCATGCATACAAGCACGCGTTGCGTGTGCATGCAGGCGTGTGTACCACGTGCATGCAGCTGTGCATCGCATGGGCATGCAGGCGTGTGTACCACATGCACGCAGGCATGCATTGCGTGGGCATGCAGGCGTGTGTACCACGTGCGTGCAGGCATGTAGGCGTGCATTGCACGTGCACGCGGCCATGCACTTGCGCGTGCATGCCGGTGTGCGTATTGTGTGCGTGCAGGCATGCACCGCGTGCATCGCCTGCGCACGCCAGCGTGCCCCTCGCGCACACGCCGCGCCGCCGATGCCGCCGCCATGACGGGTGCCCCCCTCACCCCCGTTCCCGTCCCCTCGCCACGCCGGTGACGTGGGCGAAGCGTGATTCCTCCCCGCCGCGCCGCAGCACGCTCCGGCCCTACCTTGGCCCACGCAACGCGGCGACGCGCTGCCTGCCCACGCCGCCTCCCTGCCTGCACCGGTGCCAGCAGCTGAAGCAGGCCTCACCGTGCTGTGCCGTGCCGTGGTGTGCCGTGCCGTGCCGTGCCGTGGCGTGGCGTGGCGTGGGCCGGTATCACGCCGAGGCGTGAGCGACGGTGCCAGCGAGCGCCAGGCGCTGCCGTCCTCATGGTCGCTCTTGTCTCCCGCTGGCTCTGGCCGCGCTCGCGCGGCGTCCGTCCCCGGTTGGGGACGGATGCTCGGGCATCGAGACGCGGGGGGCGGCAGCCCCCCGGCCCCTGCTCTGACCCCCCCAACACCTCCCCCAGCCCCAGCCCTGCTCCCTAGAGCCCCTCCCCCATCTCCCCCCCCACCCCCCCACCCCCCCCGCAGCCCTTGTCCCTGGCTCCGGCCCCATCCCTGTCCCACCCCCGTCCCCCCAGTCCCAGCTCCATCCCCCCCCCCCCATCCCCCCAATGCTGGCTCCAGCCCCCCATCCCCCAGCCTCTGCTCCATTCCCCTTCCTGTACCCCCAATCCCCTGCCCGTACCCCCATTCCCCTGCCTGTACCCCCAATCCCCTGCCTGTACCCCCAATCCCCTGCCCGTACCCCCATTCCCCTTCCCGTACCCCCATTCCCCTGCTGTACCCTCAATCCCCTGCCTGTACCCCCATTCCCTTTCCCATACCCCCATTCCCCTGCCCGTACCCCCATTCCCCTGCCCGTACCCCCAATCCCCTGCCTGTACCCCCAATCCCCTGCCCGTACCCCCATTCCCCTTCCCGTACCCCCATTCCCCTGCTGTACCCTCAATCCCCTGCCTGTACCCCCATTCCCTTTCCCATACCCCCATTCCCCTGCCCGTACCCCCAATCCCCTGCCTGTACCCCCAATCCCCTGCTCTACCCCCATTCCCCTTCCCGTACCCCCATTCCCCTGCCTGTGCCCCCATTCCCATTCCCCTTCCCGTACCCCCATTCCCCTGCTGTGCCCCCAATCCCCTGCTCTACCCCCATCCCCCTTCCCGTACCCCCATTCCCCTGCCCGTACCCCCATTCCCCTGCCTGTACCCCCAATCCCCTTCCCGTACCCCCATCCCCCTTCCCGTACCCCCATTCCCCTGCCTGTACCCCCAATCCCCTGCCTGTACCCCAATCCCCTTCCCGTACCCCCGTTCCCCTGCCTGTACCCCCAATCCCCTGCCTGTACCCCCAATCCCCTGCCCGTACCCGCCCTCCCTGCCCATCCCGGCTCCCCCTGACCCCCCCAGAGGGGCCAGCAGCCCTGGGGGTCACTGAGGAGATGGGGGGACACACGCACATCCCCCCCCCCCCGGCATCCCCCCAGCAGCACCGTGGGTCTCAGCAGCCGGCGGCACCAGGAGGACGTTTAATTGCTCCCAGGACCCCGACACCCCCCAGTGCAGCCCAGTACAGCCCAGTACAGCCCAGTACAGCCCCGCGCAACCCAGTACAGCCCAGTACAGCCCAGTACAGCCCTGCGCAACCCAGTACAGCCCAGTACAGCCCCGCGCAACCCGGTACAGACCAGTACAGCCCAGTACAGACCAGTCTAACCCAGTGCAGCCCAGTACAGCCCAGTACAGCCCAGTACAGCCCCGTGCAACCCAGTACAGCCCAGTACAGACCAGTGTAACCCAGTGCAGCCCAGTATAGCCCAGTACAGACCAGTGCAGCCCAGTACAGCCCCGTGTAACCCAGTACAGCCCTGTACAGCCCAGTGTAACCCAGTACAGACCAGTACAGACCAATATAGCCCAGTACAGCCCAGTACAGCCCAGTACAGCCCAGTGTAACCCAGTAGAGCCCAGTACAGACCAGTCTAACCCAGTGCAGCCCAGTATAGCCCAGTACAGCCCAGTACAGCCCAGTACAGCCCAGTGTAACCCAGTAGAGCCCAGTACAGACCAGTACAGACCAGTCTAACCCAGTGCAGCCCAGTATAGCCCAGCACAGCCCAGTACAGCCCAGTACAGCCCCGTGTAACCCAGTACAGACCAATATAGCCCAGTACAGACCAGTACAGCCCCGTGCAACCCAGTACAGCCCTGTACAGCCCAGTGTAACCCAGTACAGACCAGTACAGCCCAGTACAGACCAGTGTAACCCAGTGCAGCCCAGTATAGCCCAGTGCAGCCCAGTGTAACCCAGTGCAGCCCAGTATAGCCCAGTACAGACCAGTCTAACCCAGTGCAGCCAAGTATAGCCCAGTATAGCCCAGTGCAGCCCAGTACAGCCCAGTACAACCCCGTGTAACCCAGAACAGCCCTGTACAGCCCAGTACAGACCAGTACAGACCAGTGCAGCCTAGTACAGCTTATTATAGCGCAGTGCAGCCCAGTGCAGCCCAGTACAGCCCAGTATAACCCAGTATAGCCCAGTCCAGCCCAGTCCAGCCCTCTCCCCTCATGCCACTGGAAGATGCTCATGCAGCTCATGGGTGAGTTGGGACGATCCCACAAGGACGATTCAGCCGTTGAGACATTTCCCCCCCCACACCCCCGCCCGGAGGGGAGCCTGAGGCCGGGGTGATGGGCCCGGGGGGGGGGGGGGCGCAACCTCCATCCCTGGGGCCACCGAGCCCCCCCCCCTCCACCCCCCCAGCACCCCCAACCCCAGCAGTGGGCACAACCTGGGGCTGCAACCACTACTTGCCCCCCCCTCACCCCCCAGCCCCGCACCGCTGCCCTTGGGGGCTGGATACGTCCCTCAGCCCCAGGGAAGGGGTTTGGCTCCGTGCAGTTTCGGGGGGGGGGGGTGGTGTGTGTGTTACGGTGGAGCCCCCACATCATTGAGGGGGATTATCCTCCTGCCCTGAGCGTGGCGGTTGCATCTCCAGCCGCCTCTGCAGCTGCTGCAGCCGGTACAGCCGGATTTTCTTCTTGCGGTAGTAGATGCGGTAGACCACCACGCCGGTAAGCAGGGCAACCAGCGCCACCGCCCCCAGCAGCACTGGGAGCACCACGTCGGGGTCGTGGTCTGCCAGAGAATGGGGATGGGTGGTCAGTGGTACTGAGCCCCCCACCATTCCCCTGAGACTCCCAGAACCCCCGGGACCCCCAAGGACCCCCGAGACCCCCAGGACCCCCAGAACCCCCGGGACCCCCGAGACCACCAGGACCCCCAAGACCCCTGAGATCCCCAGGACCCCCCAGAACGCCTGGGACCCCTGGGACCCCCAGGACCCCCAGGACCCCCAATACCTCTGAGACTCCCAGGACCCCTGGGACCACCAGGACCCCCAAGATGCCCAGCACCCCCAAGACCCCCATCCCCACTCACAGTGCACCCACACGGTGACGCTCCGGACGGCTGTACCCAACCGGTTGGTGGCCTGGCAGCAGTAGGTGCCGGCGTGGGTGCGGGTGACCGGGCGCGGCACCCCGGCGGGGAAGGGCTTGCCGTCCTTGGTGCACTCCAGGCGGGGCGGAGGGTTGCCCCGTGCTGAGCAGCGCAGGGTCTCATCCTGCCCCTCTGTCCAGTTCTGGCTGGGGGGGCAGCTCCCATCGTCCATCCGGGGCTGGCCTGGAGGCGAGAGCAGAGAAACCTCATTTCTCCCCGACATGAGCCCTGGCGTCGCCGCCACCCCGTCGCTGGGGCCAGCGGGGTCCCCGCTGCAGCCCAGGGTCCTGCAGCACGAGCCGGGGCCCCAAATCTTGCACCAGGGCTGAGGGGTTTTGCACGGAGCCAAGGGGCTTCGCACGGCGGGGCAGGGGCTAGAGGTTTTGCACCAGGGACAAGGAGCGTTGCACTAGGGCAGAAGGGTTTTACGTGGGGTCGAGGGGTTTTTGCACGAGGCAGAAGGGGTTTGCACCAGGGACAAGGGGCTTTGCACTGGGACCGAGGGGCTTTGCACTACAGCAGAAGGGTTTCGTACCAGGGCTGAGGGGTTTTGCACGAGGACAGAAGGGGTTTGCACAGGGCTGAGGGCCTTTGCGCCACAGCAGAAGGGTTTTGCACGAGGTCCAAGAGCTTTGCGTGGGGGCGGAAGGGTTTTGCACCAGGGTCGAGGAGTTTTGCAAGGGCTTAGAAGGGTTTTGCACCGGTGCCGGCACCCGCCGCCCCACTCACACGTGACACGCAGCGTAGCCGTGGCTGAAGTCTTCTGCCGCGTCTCGTTGCCCACGCTGAGCTGCGCTTCGCAGATGAACTCAGCCCCATCGTCTTCCTCCCTGGCCATCAGCTCCAGGTGCACGGGACCCTCCGCCCAGGGCTGGAGGGGTTGGCGGCTGCTGCGGAGCCGCAGCTTCAGCCCCGGGGGCCAGCTGGGTGCCGAGGAGCAGTTGATGGCCACCGGCTCGTTGCAGGAGGCGTTGGGGTTGCTGATGGCCAGGTCAGGCTGGGGGAGGTCTGCGGCCAGGAGGGAGATGGCACCCAACACCTCGGGTCATCCCGAAGGGGATCCTGCCCGAGCACTGCCGGATCCGGCACCCGGCTCACTCCAAAGGGGATCCTGCCCGAGCGCTGCCGGATCCGGCACCTGGCCCGTCCCAGGCTCTCCCACCCGAGCGCTGCCAGATCTGGCACCCAGCTCATCCCAAGCTCTCCCAGCCCTGGGACCCATTGCCGGATCCAGCACCCGGCTCATCCCAGAACAGCTCCCGCTCGAGCTCTGCTGGATCTGGCACCTGAGCTGTGCCGGATCCGGCACCCAGCTGGTCCCAAGCTTTCCCACCCTTGGGACCCATGGCCGGATCTGGCACCCAGCTCATCCCAAAGCAGCTCCTGCCCAAGCTCTGCCAGATCCGGCACCCGGCTCATCCCCAGCTCTCCCACCCAAGCGCTGCTGGATCCGGCACCCAGCTCATCCCAACATCTCCCCCCCCCACCCAGGACCAGTTGTGGCCCCAGCTCCATCCCAGTTTGCCCCATCCCGCTGACCCCCGAGGCGTGGAGGCTCCCCAAATCCGGCGCATCCCTACTGCCTTCCCGCATCCCCGGTCCCCATCTACTGGGAAAGCCCCACGGGAAGGACCCGAGCAGCCTCTTACCGTAAGCCAGCACCCTAAAAGTCACTATCTTCCTTTCCCCAAAGCAGGAGAAGTAGCAGAAGATGTTGGAGAGGGACTCGGTGATGTTGCGGAGCCGGACGCTCAGCCAGCCCGGCCCCCGGCCCACCCACTCCTTGCTGAGGGAGGTCTCCAGCCCCCCGACCGTCGCCTCGGGGCAGCTGCTGGAGCAGTTCAGTAGCACCGTCCCACCGTAGCCCACCTCCGAGGAGGTCCCTTCCAGCGTCACCTCGAAGGGGCTGGTTGGTGGTCCTGGAATGGGGTGGCCGAGGAGGCGGGGGGGGTGGGATGAGCTGGGATGCATGGGATGAGCTGGGACAGATGGGGAAGTCCCAGGGGAGGTGGGTCAGGGTGTAGGGGGATGAGCTGGGGACACACAGGATGTCCCCAGCTGAGTTGGGGTGCAGGGGGACCAGCTAGGACACTTGGCACATCCCAGGGAGGTGGGTCAGCGTGAAGGTGGGATGAGCTGGGACACACTGGATGAGCTGGGACAGATGGGAAGTCCCAGGGGAGGTGGGTCAGGGTGCAGGGGGATGAGCTGGGGACACACGGGATGTCCCCAATTGGATTGGGGTGAAGGTGGGATGAGCTGGGACACATGAGATGTCCCCAGCCAGGTTATGGTGCAGGGGGACAAGCTGGGACACACGGGATGTCCCCAGCTGAGTTGGGGTGCGGGGGGACCAGCTAGGACACTTGGCACATCCCAGAGGAGGTGGGCCAGGGTGAAGGTGGGATGAGCAGGGACACACGGGACGTCCCCAACTCGGTTGGGGTGCAGGGGGACCAACCGGGACACACGGGATGTCCCGGGGGAGGTGGGTCGGGATGCAGGTGGGATGAGCTGGGACACACGGGACGTCCCCAGCCGGGTCGGGGTGCAGGGGGACGAGCCAGGACCCAGGGACGGCACTCACCGCACAGAGCCAGGAGCAGCCCGGTGAGGGACCAGGCAGGGAGGCCATGCCCGGGCATCGCCACGCCGGGGAGCGGGGAGCTGCGGGGATGGGAGCGGAAGCCGGAGCCCGTCACCCCAGCATGGGGCGGGGCGGGGGGGGGCAGCGCTGGGGGGGACACCTGGCTCAGAGGTGCATCGTCCCCCATCTCTTGTCACGACGGCCGCTCGCCATCCTTCCTCTCCACCCCAGCAGTGCCCCGGCTCCGTCCCGGCCCCACTGTCCCTGGCCACGCCGCCGGTGCCAGGAGCTGGTGGGCAAATGGCGGCACGAGGAAGGAAGTGAGGTTTGGGTACTGTGGCGCATGCTCTGTGCGCCCGTGGCCACCGAGGACTCAGGGTACCGGAAGCCCCCCGGGGTTCAGTTATCCCCATCCCCAACCAAAACCCCAGTGGGTCGCGGCGCTGCTGCTGCCGACAGCCTTTATTGGTGCAACATGTCGCAAGAGCGTCTTCCAGCCTCTCCAACGGCTGTATCTCCCTCCACTCCGGCTCCTCACCCTCCCGCCAATATCAGTGCCGACACCGCCCCAGCACTGAAATCCCGGGATTCAGCCCAGATGCTCCCTCTGGTGTCACCGCAGGGAGCGGGAGGAGACAGCGGCCACCCCAAAACCACCTTCAAGGTGTCCCAAGGGATAAAGTTCGGAGAGAAAAGGTGCATCTCCATGACGGGGGGGGAGGTTGGTGCCTCATCTCCCCCCCCCCCCCCCGAATCCCAACCGCGTGCCGGCCCAGCACGTCCCCGTCTGGGAGCTGTCACCTCCCTGTGGCAACAAGCGGCCGCTGGCACTGTCTCACCGTAGCGTCCACCATCCCGTCGCGGCTCCCGCCCGGTCCCCGATGTCACCATCGAATCAGTAGGAGGGAACCGGCAGCCACGGCACTCAGCCCTTGCCAGGGCACTTGCCCGTGGCCAGGGGAGCGGGACTGGCAGGAGGCTGCCGGCCCCTCCACCGGCTCTGCCCGGCTACGGCTGAGTCTCCCGTGCTGAACCGTTGAGAGTGGCCGTCTCCTCCGAGCATCCCGGCAGCCGCTGCATCTCCAGCTGCCTCTGCCGCTCCTGCAGCCGGTACTGCCGGATTTTCTTCTTGCGGTAGTAAATGCCGTAGCTCACCCCACTAATGAGCAGGATGGCCACCACCGCCACCGGCAGCAGCACCAGGAGCACCACGTCGGGGTCATGGTCTGCCGGAGAGCGGGAATGGGTGGTCAGCGGTGCTGAGCTCGCACCTTCCCCCCCAGGACCCCCAGGACCACCGAGACCCCTGTCCCCACTCACAGTGCACCCACACGGTGACGTTCTGGACGGCTGTACCCAACCGGTTGGTGGCCTGGCAGCAGTAGGTGCCGGCGTGGGTGCGGGTGACCGGGCGTGGCACCCCGGTGGGGAAGGGCTTGCCGTCCTTGGTGCACTCCAGGCGGGGCGGGGGGTTGCCCCGTGCCGAGCAGCGCAGGGTCTCATCCTGCCCCTCTGTCCAGTTCTGGCTGGGGGGGCAGCTCCCATCGTCCATCCGGGGTCTGGCTGCGGGAAGAGCCGGGATAGGGACAACAAATTAATTCGCATCCGGGAATTTCCCCTTCAGCATCCTGGGATGGAGCCCAGCCACTGTGCTCTCACCGGTGACGGTGAGCCGGATGGGCATGCTCGTCTTCAGGGCTTTGCCGTCGATGGGTAGCATGGCACGACAGCTCAGCTCCATCCCATCGTCTTCCTCACGTGCCGTCAGGGCGAAGGGCAGTGGGGATGGTCCCCACCCCACCAGGACACGGTGGCCGGCGCGGATCTGCAGCTGGAGCTCAGCGGAGTGGCCGGGCGGCAAAGCGCAGAGTCCTGTCACCTCTGTGCCGGCTGCTGGGCTGGCGGTGCTGACGTTCAGCCGTGGTGAAGGGAAACCTGCGGGTGACGGAGACAACACCGGGGTGGTCCGGTGACGCCGTGGCATGAAACCGCTCCCCCCCTTCCCTGTGCAGCGCGCCAGGATCGTGCCACCGGCGGGCCTTTGCCGGCACCACTGCCGCTGTTACTCACGGTAGACGTGGACGGTCGCCTCCTTCCGCCGCTCCACGGGTCCCACCTTCACGGTGCAAACCAGCCTGAAGTTTCCCGGCTGATTGTGGGACACCTCGGCGGTGGCCCGGTGCCCGTCCTGGCTGATGGAGAGCGGCAGGGTCTGGTTGGTGAGTACCAGCTTGAACGATGCCACCGGGAAGAAGCGACCGATGGTGCAGCTGGCATTCACCGTCTCGCCGATCTCCAGGTAGATGTGAGGCTCCAGCTCGGGATCCTCTGGGAATTCTGCCGTCAGAGAGAAACACCCCAGGATGAGCCGGTTGCCGCAAGCACAGCAGAGCAAATGCCGGTAAGATGCCGGTGCCGGCTTACCGTAGACCGTCAATGCCTGCGGGTTGGAGGTGGTGTTGAACTGCGGGCCGTAGGGTGCCAGGTCGAGCAGTGCCTGGCAGGTGATGTTCTGCCCATTGTCCCGGCGCTGTGCTATCAGCCGGTGGGTCACCCGCACCGCCACCGGCTCATCCTCGCTGTGCTGCTCGAAGGTTTCGGTGTGCAGCATCTCGCTGCCCTGTCGCAGGATCACCGTCAGGTTCCGGATCGGCGCAACGCCGGCCACGCGGCACACCAGCTCGTGGCTCTCACCCACCGCCAGCTGCGGTATCCGCTCCAGCACCGCTGGCTCTGGCACACCTGGGGGAGAGACGCAGCGTGATGGGGACAATCCTGGTTTGCCGGGACGGGCAGGACCCCCCTCTCCCCGCGGTGCCTTACGGTAGACGGTGAGTTTGGTGGTCACCACCTTCCTCTCCTGGCTGCAGCTGTAGAAGGAGAGGACGCTGGAGTTCCACGCGGTGACGTTGAGCAGCTCCACCACTATCTCCCCCAGCCCCGCTGTCACCAACTGCTTCCGAAATGACGTCTCCACGTTGCCGGATCCTTTGGGATCCTGGCACGTGGCCTTCAACTTCAACCGGACTGATCCGCCATGTTCCACTACCGGCACCGCTGGCTCGACCGACAACTCGAAGGAGGCTCCCAACCGCCCTGCTGGAAGAACCCGTGGGTTTGGGGGGGAGGTTCGCTGGTCGAGGGGACCCCGGGCTCATCCCCATCCCCGGCACAGCGGGGGGGGGAAGGTCGAGGGGACCCCTGGGCTCGTCCCCAGCACAGCGAGGGGGAAGCCGGCCAGCCGCTGCGGGTGGGGAGAAGCCGCAGCGCCGCCAAGCTTCTCCTTCGGCTGTGGGAAGTGGCCGGCTTTGCCGGTGGGCGGGATTCGTCCCCCCCATCCAGCTGGAAGCCTTCAGCCAGAAAGCCGGTGACGGGAGAGGGGGACGCCAAGACCCAAATCCGGCCCTCGGGGACGGCGGCAGCTATCCCCAGCCGGTGCCCGGTGCGTCCCTCCGGCCTCACGTGCCGGTGCTTTCCCAGCCGAGCCCACCAGGCTGCGGAGGAAGCCCCTCCTGGTTGAGTCAGCACCGGTACCCTTGGGTGGGGGATTCCCTGGTAGCAGCTGCAAGGTTTCCCTCCCTCCGGCGGGGAGAAAGTCCTGCCCTTTCCCGGAATAACCGCCGGCAGAAGAGAAGGAAAAAAAAAAATTCCTGCTGCGATACAGGAATTTCTCAAGGACAAACAAAACTTTGCTCCCTGCTCGCTCCCCGCTCGCTTCCCAGGCTCTCCCACGGGATGTGGCATGGAGGCGATGGTTTCAGGAAGAGGGGGCTGAGACGGATCCGGGACCCCAATCCCGGCTGCTCCACCGGTCCCCGGTGCCGGGAAGGGCCCGACGCTGACACCGTGGTGGTATGCTTGTGCTTACATGGTGCGTCAATGGGGACACACACACACACACACACACACACCCACCCCCACCCCACCCCCCCCACACACTGTGACATGCTTGTGTGACACACTCCTGGTGACAAGATCACGTTGACACAAGTGCTCACACCGATGCGCTCGTGCTCGCACCGGCATGCTTGCCGCGATGCCACTGATGCTCGCGGCGACACGCTCGCACCTGCACGTTTGTGCTGACATGCTCGTGCCGGCCTCGCCCCTCTGTGCCGGGGACACACCCGGGGGGGGGGGGGGGGGGTGTCCCGGGTCCCCGCCACCCTCGCTCGGTGCCACCCCCAGCCCGGTGTCCCCCTCCCTCCTGTCCCCTCACCTGCGATGACACCCAGGGCGCACAGGGCCAGCGGCAGCACCACGGGGCGCATGGTGCGGTGGGGTGCCGGGGTGGGCGCCGGTACCGGCACCGGGTGGGCTCAGTCCTCTGGGAGCACCGCGATGGCTCGGGCTCTTCAGGAACGCCGGGATGGGTTGGGAACACCGGGATGGGTCCGGTCAGATTCTCCGGGACCGGTCGGTTCGGGCTCCCCGAGATGGGTCCGGTCGGGATCTCCGGGATCGTTCGGTTCGGGCTCCCCGGGAGCACCGGGATGGATCCGATCAGGGTCTCCGGGAAGGGTCGGTTCGGACTCCCCGGGATGGGTCCGGTCGGGATCTCCGGGATCGATCGGTTCGGGCTCCCCGGGATGGGTCCGGTCGGGATCTCCGGGAGCACCGGGACGGGGCGAGGCGGGATCTCCGGCTCGGGGTCTCGGTGTGCACCGCACCGCACCCACCCTCCCTCTGTCCGTCCGTCCGTCCGTCCGTCCCGCCCGGGGAGGCGCTTTATGAGCTCGGCGCCAGCCCGGCCCCTCCCGGCCCCCGGGGAATTCCGGTGCGGCGGGGACTTCGGAGGCGGGTTTCCCCCGGGGTGGCGGCGACCCCAGGGGCTGGAGGGGGCTGCCGTGGGGGGTGTGGGGGTGTGTGTGTGGGGGGGTGTGTGTGTCCTGCCCCACTGCCCTCCTGCCTCGGGATGGGGCAATTCTCCTGCCCCACGGCTCTCCTGCCCCACGGCTCTTCTGCCCCACGGCTCTTCTGCCCCACCGCTCTCCTGCCCCCCCCACCCTCTTGCCCCATCCCAGGGCGACTCTCCTGCCCTCCTGCCCCACCGCCCTCCTGCCTCGGGATGGGGCAATTCTCCTGCCCCACGGCTCTCCTGCCCCATGGCTCTTCTGCCCCACGGCTCTTCTGCCCCACCGCTCTCCTGCCCCCCCCACCCTCTTGCCCCATCCCAGGGCGACTCTCCTGCCCTCCTGCCCCACCGCCCTCCTGCCTCGGGATGGGGCAATTCTCCTGCCCCACGGCTCTCCTGCCCCACCGCCCTCCTGCCTCGGGATGGGGCAATTCTCCTGCCCCACCGCCCTCCTGCCCCATCCCAGGGCAGTTCCCTGCCCCGCTGCCCTCCTGCCCTCTCGCCCTAAGATGGGGCAATTCTTCTGGCCCCCTGCCCCGCTGCCCCACTGCCCTCCTTTCCCCAGGTGCTGCAGCCGCTTGGCCCCACGGGGCTCGCTCCAGCCCGCAGTGCCGCAAGGGTCCCCAGTGCCACGCCGGCTGCCGAGGGGTGAGGGCCGGGTGCCGCTGGCTGAGAGGAGGCGATGGGGGGGGTTGGGGGGGGGATCGACCCCATCCTGCACCCCCAAACCGGGGGGAGCTCAGCATTATGCACCCGAGCTGTGATTTCCCACCACCCCTGGCACGTGATCCAGCTCTCAGCCGGTGGTGGGTGGGTTGAGGCGCCGTCGGGTGCTGCGCCATCAGCCGGGTGACCTCATCCTGAGGAGGGCAAGCCAAGCACACAGAAACACCCGGCTTCCCCTTTTCTATTCAGTTTTTTTGACGCCAATGGGAACTGTGGGGAAGGGCAGCAGACGGGCCCCGGGGATGCTAGTGCAGCCCCTCGGTCTCTGCCAACCGGCGGGCAGAGCCGGGACGCCGGAGATTTGGCTTGGCAACCCTTCACCCCAACCCCTTGGCATGGCGTGGGCCCCTGGCTTCCCTGGTGTTTTCTTTTCCTGACACAGCCGGCCAAAGAGTCCGGAGGGTGCTGGAGGCTCTGGTTGTGACACCGAGCTCCGGCGTCCTCCCTCTTGCTGCTGGCACGCCGCTGCTGCCCCGGCTCCGGTGCTACCGGGGAGAGGAAAGTCCAGCACAGCTTCTCATGGCCATGAGGTTTCACTTCTGCACCCGGCAGCAAACCCACGCGCATTGATGGGAACTGTGCCGGGGCGGCGAGGTTCCTCCCCGAGAGCCGCCACCGGGACGTCATGACCTGGCGTCCCACGTCCCCACCACGGCTGGTGATGGCTCCCGTGGCATCCCCCAGCTTTGTCCCCCATCCCGATGGCCGTGCCGTCACCATCCCCGGCTGGCTTGTCCCCGTCCCTGGGCTGGTTTAGGAGCCGCCGTGCCGGCGGTGCCAGAAATGCCAGGAACGCCGGCCAGGCCCTGCCGCCCTTTGCCCTCGGTCCAGCTCCCGGCAGGAACCCCTTATCTCTCCGGTGGCCTTCCCCAGCCCCAGCACTCACTGGGGGTAGGCAGAGGTTGTTTCTTGCCCCCGTGCCAGCTCAGCAGCTGGGGGGACGACGACGAAGGGAGGGTGCTGGGGGACAGGGGGGGACAGGGGAGGACAGGCAGGGGCCGGGGGAGGGGGCTGGGACACAGGGGCATGGGGGACATGGGGCTGGATGGGGGGGAACCTGGGGGATGGGGACACGGGGGTGGATTAGCAGAGACGGGGGGGACACAGGGACACGGGGGTGAATCGTCAGGGACATGGGAGATGGGGCCGGGGGGACGGGGACATGGGGGACATGGGGCTGGATGGGGGGGGACCTAGGGGATGGGGACATGGGGGACACAGGGGTGGATTAGCAGGGACATGGGAGATGGGGACATGGGGGCGGATGGGCAGGGACTGGGGGGGGGGACAGGGACATGGGGGACAGGGACATGGATGCGGGCATCCTGGGGGACAGGGCGGATTGGCAGGGACCTGGGGGACAGGAGGTGGATTGGGAGGGACATGGGGGACAGGGACACAGGGGTACAGGGGATGGATGGGGGGGGGGGGAGAGCTGGGGGATGGGGACACAGGAGCGGATGGGCAGAGACACGGGGGACAGGGACACGGGGGACATGGGGGGAGATTGGCAGGGACATGGGGGACACAGAGAACACGGGAGACAGGGACATGGGGGACACGGGGGGAGATTGGCAGAGACCTGGGGGACAGGGACAAGGGGGACAGGGGAGGGATCATGGGGATGGGGATGCAGGGACGGATGGGGAGAGACCCAGGAGACAGGGACCCAGGGGACAGGGACACGGGGACAGATTGGCAGGGACGGGGGGGGGGGGGGGACGACGACGGAGCCACGGTGCCGATGCCACCGGCGATGGGAGCAGCGTGGCCACACGGAGCGGGGGACGTTCCTGTCCCAGCCACCAGCGCCGAGCTGGCGGGACGCAGTCCCTGGTGCAGGATACGGCCCTTTGCAGGATATAGCCCCCGCGTGGGCCACGGCCCCGGTGCAGGATACGGCCCCCGGTGCAGGACAGGGCCACATGCCAGCATCCCCTCTCACCACCGAGGCAGCTCCCGGCAGGAACAGACACTTGAGCTGTTTCCTCCCGTGGCCAGCTGCCGTGGGGCACGGCCGGGGGCTGCCCCGGTGTCCCCCCGACCCTACCGGCACGTGGCAGGGCCACGCATGCCCTCGGCTCTCGGCCGCGTTGCGCGCCAAGCGCCGGCGTTTCCTTCCAGTCTTGCTGCTGCTCTGCCCGTCCCCGGTTCCCCGTGCCAGGGAACGGATCCCGCCCCTACTCTGGTGCCCAGCAGCCCGGCCCTGGAGTAGCAGCAGCGCCAGCCAGCCCCTGGCACGCTTGCTGTGGGCTCTGAGCCCTTTTGCACGCTTGCTGCGAGCTCCAAGCCCCATTGCACGCTTGCTGTGGGCTCTCAGCCCTATTGCACACTCACCGTGTGCTGTAGGCTCCATTACATGCTCGCCGCAGGCTCCAGGCTCCATTGCACACTTGATGCGGGCTCCAAGCCCCATTGTGTGCTTGCTGCAGGCTCCGAGCCCTGTTGCACACTCAGGGTGAGCTCCAAGTCCCATTGCACACTTGCTGCAGGCCCTAAGCGCCATTGCATGCTCACTGTGAGCTCAAAGCCCCATTGCACATTCGCTGCGGCTCCAAGCCCCATTGCACGCTTACCGTGGGCCCTAAGCTCCATTGTACACTTGCTGCAGGCCCTAAGCTCCATTGCACTCTTGCTGTGGGCTCCAAGCCCCATTGCACGCTTGCTGCGGGCTCCAAGTCCCATTGCACGCTTACTGTGGGTTCCAGGCCCCATTGCACGCTTGCTGCGGGCTCCAAGTCCCATTGCACGCTTACTGTGGGCCCTAAGCTCCATTGCACGCTTGCTGCGGGCTCCAAGTCCCATTGCACGCTTGCTGCGGGCTCCAAGTCCCATTGCACGCTTGCTGCGGGCTCCAGGCTCCATTGCACGCTTGCTGCGGGCCCTAAGCTCCATTGCACGCTTGCTGCGGGCTCCAGGCCCCATTGCACGCTTGCTGCGGGCCCTAAGCCCCATTGCACGCTTGCTGCGGGCTCCAAGCCCCATTGCACGCTTACCGTGGGCCCTAAGCTCCATTGCACGCTTGCTGTGGGCTCCAAGTCCCATTGCACGCTTGCTGCGGGCTCCAGGCCCCATTGCACGCTTGCTGCGGGCCCTAAGCTCCATTGTACACTTGCTGTGGGCTCCAAGCCCCATTGCACGCTTGCTGCGGGCCCTAAGCCCCATTGCACACTTGCTGTGGGCTCCAAGCCCCATTGCACGCTTGCTGCGGGCTCCAAGCCCCATTGCACGCTTGCCGTGGGCTCCAAGTCCCATTGCACGCTTGCTGCAGGCTCCAAGCCCCATTGCACGCTTACCGTGGGCCCTAAGCTCCATTGTACACTTGCTGCGGGCTCCAAGTCCCATTGCACCCTTGCTGCGGGCTCCAGGCCCCATTGCACGCTTGCCGCGGGCTCCAGGCCCCATTGCACGCTTGCCGCGGGCTCCAGGCCCACGGGACAGCCAGCACCGAGTGACCTGACCCCGAAGCGAAGGCTGGGGCTGGCAGGATCCCAGCGGCAGCCCCAGCGTGGCCTCACGCCCCCCCCACCCCCACCCCACACCCCCCCCGCCCCGTGTGCCTCTCTGCCCTCCCGCTAACGAGGGCGGCTCATTAACGCTCAGCCACGTGAATGCCAGGAAACGGCCCCGCTCCGGCCGTGCCCAGACCTGCTCCAGGATTTTCCCCTCCGGAGCCAAAGCGGTGCCGGGAGCCAGGATTGATGTCCAGAGCAGGCGCCTCGCCCCTCCCTTCCACGCACCACTCTCATGCCCGCGCCGTGCCGGAGCCGGCAAACCGGGAAAAGGTGGGAAAAACACACAGAGACACGGAGGGAAAAAAAAGAAAAATCGCTCTTTGCTCCCACGTACGGCCCGGCCGGGCAGGACTAGCCGGGCTGGGATCCATCCTGCATCGGCTTCCAGCCTCGGGCGCGATAAAGCCACCAAGAGACGGCGAGAGCGACCAGTACGGTGGCCACGGCCAAAGTCACGACCGCAGGGATCAGGGGGGTTGCGGGAGGATCCTGCGGGGAAAGGACGGGGTTGAGCCAGGCACGGGGATGGGCACCGGGACGGGCATCACCGGGGGATGCCGTCTCCAGCCCCTTCTCCGTCGCTTACGCCCGCTCCGTGCCAACCCTTTGCCATGTCCCACGCCAGGGCTGGGTGCCACCGAATGCCAGCGGGCACCGCGGGCGCCCCTCACCTCGGAAGAGGATGTCGATGCTGGCAGTGCCGGCACCGTAGCGGTTCTCGGCCAGGCAGCGGTAGGTGCCGCCGTGCGCCCGTTGGGCAGCCGGGATGGCGACGGTGGTGCTGCCGTCCCGCAGCTCCCAGCTGGCGTTGGTGGGCAGCTCCCAGCGGAGCCGTGGCAGGGGGTTCCCCTCTGCCCGGCACATCACCGTGAGGTTGTCACCGGCGGTGAAGACGGTACGCGGTGCCCACACCCAGACGTCGTGGGGGGCGGCTGGAGGAGGGGGGGCGGTAAGGAAATGACACCCAGAACCCGGCTGGGTGTCGCCTCTCCTCCCCACCCCGATGCCGGTGACCACCCCAACCGTGGGGCACCCGGAGCTCGCACCGCACCACCGGTGGCACCGGCATTTCCAGCCGCAAGGGGGTTTTCCACCCAGCACCCCACCCCCCCTACCCCCCCAAACTCACCCCAGACCCACAGCGTGACCGTGGCACTGGCGTTGACCGTACGGCGCCCGAGCCGCAACACGGCCTCACACGTCACTTCCTGGCCGTGCTGCTCCGGCTGCGCCGTGAAACCCAACCCCACAGAGGGACCTCGGTGGGTGCTGGGGGGGAGCCCCCCACCCCGCAGCGTCAGGCGGAGATTCGGCGGGTCGGGGGGCGAGACTTGGGCGGACGCGTTGCAGGTGACACGCGCCTCTTTGCCCGCCACCACGTCACCCTCCAGGTAAATTTGGGGGGGCGAGAACCCTGCGGGGAAGGACAAGGGCTGGGGCGGGGGGAAGGTGGTGGAGGCGACTGGGAGGGTGCC